>SJYT01079253.1:196927-282598 GCA_006410635.1 Cephalophus harveyi | reverse complement strand
GGTTTTCCCTACTTTCTTCAATTTGAGTCTGAATTTGGCAATAAGGAGTTCATGATCTGAGCCACAGTCAGCTCCCGGCCTTGTTTTTGTTGACTGTATAGAGCTTCTCCATCTTTGGCTGCATAGAATATAATCAATCTGATTTCGGTGTTGACCATCTGGTGATGTCCATGTGTAGAGTCTTCTCTTGTGTTGTTGGAAGAGGATGTTTGCTATGACCAGTGCATTTTCTTGGCAAAACTCTATTAGTCTTTGCCCTGCTTCATTCCGCATTCCAAGGCCAAATTTGCCTGTTACTCCAGGTGTTTTTTGACTTCCTACTTTTGCATTCCAGTCCCTTATAATGAAGAGGACATCTATTTTGGGTGTTAGTTCTAAAAGATCTTGTAGGTCTTCATAGAACCGTTCAAATTCAGCTTCTTCAGCGTTACTGGTTGGGGCATAGACTTAGATAACTGTGATATTGAATGGTTTATTTGGAGACGAACAGAGATCATTCTATTGTTTCTGAGACTGCATCCAAGTACTGCATTTTGGACTCTTTTTTTGACCATGATGGCTACTCCATTTCTTCTAAGGGATTCTTGCCCACAGTAGTAGATATAATGGTCATCTGAGTTAAATTCACCCATTCCAGTCCATTTTAGTTCGCTGATTCCTAGAATGTTGACGTTCACTCTTGCCATCTCTTGTTTGACCACTTCCAATTTGCCTTGATTTATGGACCTGACATTCCAGGTTCCTATGCAATATTGCTCTTATAGCATTGGATCTTGTTTCTATCTCCAGTCACATCCACAGCTGGGTATTGTTTTTGCTTTGGTTCCATCCCTTCATTCTTTTTGGAGTTATTTCTCCACTGATCTCCAGTAGCGTATTGGGCACCTACTGACCTGGGGAGTTCCTCGTTAAGTATCCTATTTTTTTGCCTTTTCATACTGTTCATGGGGTTCTCAAGGCAAGAATACTGAAGTGGTTTTACCATTCCCTTCTCCAGTGGACCACATTCTGTCAGACCTCTCCACCATGACCCGCCCATCCTGGGTTGCCCCGCGGGCATGGCTTAGTTTCTTTGAGTTAGAGAAGGCTGTGGTCCTATAGATGTATGTAAATATGTGGTTTTGAATAAAATTCTAGTTGTTCTAAATACCTAACAAATTTAGATAGCACAATTTACTGAATAATCTTTTCATTCCATAATGATTGCATTCATGCTAAGTTGCTTCAATCCTATCTGACTGTTCCCTATGGTCTGTAGCCAAACAGACTCCTCTGTGCATGAGGTTCTCCAGGCAAGAATACCGGAGTGGGTTGCCATGCTCTCTTCCAGGGTATCTTCCCTACACAAAGATCAAACTGCATCTCTTTCATCTCCTGCATTTGCAGACAGGTTCTTTACCACGAGTGCCACCTGGGAAGTTCTCCATAATGAATAGAAATATAAAAAATAATTTTCTTCAAAGACATACTATAATGTGTTTTGAGTTTTTAAAATATTCTCCATTTATATGACTTTAGAGAACTTTGTGAACACAAGTATAGAGACATAGGATATCATTTCCGCCCCACTGCAATTAGATTTTTATTTTACTGTTTTTGTTTTTGTTGTTCAAGTATTGTAGGTACCTTTCTTTTTCCTAGAAGGAAATGTCTCTAATCATATCACAAGTATCAAGTATAATTATATTTAAATTTTCATTTACTTAATTAGATCATTTTTTTTTTTCATTTCGTTTTTGAGCTGTTTGTTTTTCCTAAAGGCTAAGGAGTCTAGATTTTTTTTGTTCAGATTTGTGCTTAGTGGATGGTGTGAGTTTTCTCTTCAGTTGAACAGGTCTATTTCTCATGAAATAGTCAAAGTTATTGAGAACTTGTGTATATTTATAGGATTGTGTATGTGGTACGTGGTTTGCAAGTATCACTTAACAGAGAAAAGGTTGTGGTAAGTCATTCATATTGCCTCTGTATGCCATCATGAAAAAAATAAGAGGGGATTTACTCCAGGAAAATAATATCCATTGTAGAATGCCTAGTCCTGTAGAGAAGGAGAGCACTCAGTGGTTCAGTGTGCATCCCTCTCCTTACTGTGGGGAAAAGAATAAGCACTGACATTCTTCTTATAGAGGAAGGCAGGAGGAAAAGGAGAGACAAAAAAGGAGGGTACAACCAAAACAGCTGTCTCAGGGACATTCCATATATTTATTTCCATGATGCCATCATTTTCTTACTTTTAGAACTGATGTGTTGCTGCTGTTCAGTTGCTCAGTTGTGTCTGACTTGTTGCTATCCCATGGACTTCAGTATGCCAGGCTTACCTGTCCATCTCCTGGAGTTTGCTCAAACTCATGTCCATTGAGTCGCTGATGCCATCCAACCATCTCGTCCTTTGTTGTCCTCTTTTTCTCCTGCCTTCAGTCTTTCCCACCATCATGGTCTTTTCCAATGAGTCAGCTCTTCGCATCAGGTAGCTGAAGTATTGCAGCTTCAGCATCAGTCATTCCAATGAATATTCAGGACTGATTTCCTTTAGGAATGACTGGTTTGATCTCCTTGCAGTCCAAAGGATTCTCAAGAGTCTTCTCCAGCACCACAGTATGAAAACATGAAAATTCTTCGGTGCTCAGCCTTCTTTATGGTCAAATCCTCACATCTATTCATGACTACTGGAAAAACCATGGATTTAACTCTATAGACCTTTGTTGGCAAAGTGGTGTCTCTGGTTTTTAATACATCTAGGTTTGTCATAGCTTTTCTTCCAAGGAGATGTGCGTCTTTTAATTTCATAGCTGCAGTCACCATCTGCAGAGATTTTGGAGCCTCAGAAAATCAAGTATATCACTGTTTCCACATCTATTGCCATTAAATGATGGGACTGGATGCCATGATTTTAGTTTTTTAAATGTTGAGCTTTAGCTAACTCTTTCACTCTCCTCTTTCATCAAAAGGCTCTTTAGTTCTTCTTTGCTTTCTGCCTTAAGGGTGGTGTCATCTGCATATTTGAGGTTATTGATATTTTTCCTGACAATTTTGGTTCCAGCTTGTGCTTCATCCAGCCCAGCATTTTGCATGATGTACTCTGCATATAAGTTAACTAAACAGGGTCAAGCAGCCTTGACATTCTCCTTTCTCAGTTTTGAACCATTCCATTGTAACATGTCCAGTTTTAACTGTTGCTTCTTGATCTGTATATAGGTTTCTCAGGAGGCAGGTAAGGTGGTCTGGTATTTCCGTCTCTTTAAGAATTCTCCACAGTTTCTTGTGATCCACACAAGGGCTTTAGTGTAGACAATGCAGCAGAGGTAGATGTTTTTCTGGAATTATCTTGCTTTTTCTATGATGCAACCAATGTTGACAATTTGATTTCTGGTTCCTCTGCCATTTCTAAATCCAGCTTGTATATCTGAAAGTTCTTGGTTCATGTTCTTTTGAATCCTAGCTTGAAGGATTTTGAGCATTACCTTGCAAGCATGTGAAATGACTGCAATTGTGCAGTAGTTTGAGCATTCTTTGTTATTGTCCTTCTTTGAGATAGGAATGAAAATTGACCTTTTCCAGTCCTGTGGCCACTGATGAGTTTTTGAAATTTGCTAACATATTAAGTTTGCAGCACTTTTCAGCACTATCTTTTGGGATTTCAAATAGCTCAGCTGGAATTCCATCACTTCCACTAGCTTTGTTTGTAGTGATGCTTCCTAAGACCCACCTGACTTCACACGCCATGATGTCTGACTCTAGGTGAGTAATCAGCCCATTGTGATCATCCAGGTCATGGGGATCTTTTTTGTATAGTTCTTCTGTGTATTCTTGTCACCTCTTCTTAATATCTTCTTCTTCTGTTAGATCCATACTGTTTCTGTCCTTTTTTGTGTCCATCTTTGCATGAAATATTTCCTTGGTATCTCTAAAAATTGAAGTAGGAATTTCAAAATTGAAGCCTCAGTAGTCTCAGCCTGAAAGACCCACTTCTACATGTTTGCAAAGTTTTTTAGAATTGTTCTTGAATGCATATATAAACACATTCATATGCACATACACATCCATATGTATCTTTAGTCCTGATTTGGACTACGAGGTTCTTCAGAGATCCTGAAGAGCTTCATTCACCTTGAGGCCTTTTAATATCTTGGCTATTATGAAAATACTCCCTTTGAAAATCTCTATTGCCATATTAAAGGGATTTGGAGAAGGGAGTGGGGAGTGCTGAGGTAGCAGTTTTATTCTGTAATGGTTTCTATTCACTTCCAAAGGAGGAAGGCTATTTTCATGATTGTCTCTTTATTCACTTTTTTTCCTTATCCAAAAGAATGAATGTGTAAAATATTTATATTTATAAACCTAATTTTTTTTCCTTTGCTCTTCTTAACTAGATTTGGGTGGGAGGAGCAGATATGAAATGATTGATTTAGCTGTAGATAAATGAGATGATTTACACAAGTCCATGTAATCACTACAGGTACACACAAACACACACCTTTGTGTTTTAAATATAGATTTTGGAAACAAATAAGAAATATGTTTGGGTGAATATACCTATGTAAGTGTTACAAGGATGGGTAGTGATTGGAGAAACGTAACATCACTCAGGATAAACTGTATAAAACTGCATTAAACACTGACACACATCTAAAATGACTGCCAAATCCTCAATTAACTAATAAAATTCACCATTTGAATAGCTAATTTAATTAACCCAATCCACCATTTCAACACAATGCTTTTTTTACTTCAATTATACCGAACTATTTGTAAGTTCTCATTCATGTCATAAAGTTTCACATTTGAGTTTTTATAGAAGAACCTCCTACAGAAAGACCATTTGACTCTCTAATATCTAATTGAACTCAACCTTAAATGTCTGGGATGTCACCAAAAATAAACATACTCTCCACAAAATATACATAATTTTTTAAGTATATTGGCCAGTGTCCTAGAGTTACCTGCATTCCCCGCCCCGCCCACCACCCATTCACACATTCTTAGAAAGGACCACGTCTTGACTGATTTTGCAACACTAGTCCCCGCATGATACTTCATACATGCATATGAAGTACTTCATGCATTCTTCAATAAATTTGTATTGAATAAATGTGTCAACTGTGCTGCTTTTCTTTATCATTCACTTCTATTTTTATTCCTTTTTGTAGGTTCTTTCAGTCTTTGTCACTGTCCCTGTTACCCCATGCACCTAACGCCTGCATTTGCCAACCACCTGATAAATCTCCTGATTAGAGTAATGCTGCAACATTAATCTGGCATTGTTCTGGTTCTCTTTGCCTCTTGTCTCAATGTTATACTCTCACTTTGCCTAACAACTCATTAATAATTCTCAAGGCTTTGGTGAATTTAACCTTTGGCCACAGAACCACAGCTTTAATTACCTCACTCTTCACATTAATGATTTTCCAGGGAGTGCTCTATGATCACAGAGTTCCAAGGTCTTGCACTTTCTAGTTTATATACTTATCTGGATTTATGAAACACCTTGACTATCCAGACCAGAAATCTAAATGGCTACTGTGGTTATTATAGTTTCTATAATAGAAAAATACTGAGGCAAAAAGTCTTCAAGTGAACACTTAAAGACAGTTTCTCATCCAATTCTCCCTAGCTTCTTTCTCCTTAGATATTGTAGCATATGCATACCCACACACGTAAACACACTCTCTTTCCTATATTGCACTTTGAATAAAGAATACAAATAAGTGATGTATGTTTGTGGATATGCATTTGATATTGTTTAATGACAAAAGGAAATGTGCCCTGAAGAAGGGTGATGGACTCATTCTGATTGCTACACCTTGCTTATCTTTCAAATTGGGTTCCCATTGTCCCACTTTTGTCACAAGCAAGGTGTAAAGTATTATTAATTTAACTATTGATTAATAACAGTAGTACTAAGTGTCTTTTGACTCTTTAATGAATCTGTGTTAAAGCAGATTATTAGTGTTGGGTAAGAATTAATAAATTTTAGCGGTTAAGTGCATGGTTTAGTGGTCAGATACACATTAATTCATATATTGATTTGAATGTTCAAATGTGTATCTTTGGGAAATTTTTCTAAGCTCTACCTGTTTCCTCATCTGATAAATTGAAATGATAATCATAGCAATCTACATATGGAGTAACCCTCAGTTCAGTTCAGTCACTCAGTTGTGTCCGACACTTTGCGACCCCATGAATCGCAGCACACCAGGCCTCCCTGTCCATCACCAACTCCCGGAGTTCACTCAAACTCACGTCCATCGAGTCAGTGATGCCATCCAGCCTTCTCATCCTTGGTCGTCCCCTTCTCCTCCTGCCCCCAATCCCTCCCAGCATCACAGTCTTTTCCAATGAGTCAACTCTTTGCATGAGGTGGCCAAAGTACTGGAGTTTCAGCTTTAGCATCATTCCCTCCAAAGAAATCCCAGGGTTGATCTCCTTCAGAATGGACTGGTTGGATCTCCTTGCAGTCCAAGGGACTCTCAAGAGTCTTCTCCAACACCACAGTTCAAAAGCATCAGTTCTTCGGTGCTCAGCCTTCTTCACAGTCCAACTCTCGCATCCATACATGACCACAGGAAAAACCATAGCCTTGACTAGATGGACCTTACTCGGCAAAGTAACCCTAGGGAGACACAAAGTCATTCCAAAGGAAACATAGCCAGGAATTCTTGCAAAGAAAGCAGTTTCTAAATGCTGATCCCCTGAAATACTCTTTCCTAAAAGTGACCTGGCTAAGAAAATGCCTATGATTAAAGCCCCCTATGGGTTCTTCCTTTCCTTCTGTTTCACAATATCCTTTCTTACTCCTTAGAATAGAAATTCAAACTCCTCAGCCACATGGAATTGTACCTACATGGAATGACCTGGGTGCAGAAAATTCAGGTCATTAAGGCATCATATCTGTTGCCATTTATTCTCGTTAAGAGATGTACTGAGAATAAAATTTGTACACCTTATTTTAAAAAATCTTTTATACAAATTTGTAATATATGTATACATGCTTGAATGATTATATACTCACAGTTATTATAAAGTTAAGTCTGATAGGAAAACTTTATTTTACTGAAAATTAGATATGAATTGTAACTTAGGTATGTTGAGTTTCAGAGAAGCATGGTAGTTCGTAAGGCTTTCAATCAAATATAGTAGAGTAGAATAAAATTCTGTGAGGAAAAAATGAAAGTATGATTTAAGGAGAAAATTAAAACTTACTAAGTTTCCAATTATTTAATAAAAATTTTATTCTTAAATGCATGATGATTGGCATCAAATTGCGATGTGTATAAGAGACAGGTCTTCTCCAGCACCACAGTATGAAAACATGAAAATTCTTCGGTGCTCAGCCTTCTTTATGGTCAAATCCTCACATCTATTCATGACTACTGGAAAAACCATGGATTTAACTCTATAGACCTTTGTTGGCAAAGTGGTGTCTCTGGTTTTTAATACATCTAGGTTTGTCATAGCTTTTCTTCCAAGGAGATGTGCGTCTTTTAATTTCATAGCTGCAGTCACCATCTGCAGAGATTTTGGAGCCTCAGAAAATCAAGTATATCACTGTTTCCACATCTATTGCCATTAAATGATGGGACTGGATGCCATGATTTTAGTTTTTTAAATGTTGAGCTTTAGCTAACTCTTTCACTCTCCTCTTTCATCAAAAGGCTCTTTAGTTCTTCTTTGCTTTCTGCCTTAAGGGTGGTGTCATCTGCATATTTGAGGTTATTGATATTTTTCCTGACAATTTTGGTTCCAGCTTGTGCTTCATCCAGCCNTTATACCCATATAAAATTAACTATGTAATTTTAGTCTATCAAAATACAACTATATTAAATTTAGAAGAAAACATGACATTTAAAAGGACATACATATTTAAGTACAATCTAGTAATATCAACAAATGCATAACAGCTTCTTTCCTTAATTAACTGAATGTGTTTTAGAAATTATGTGAATTGTATGTATTTAAGAATAATGTTCATCTTTAAAGTGACATTAATCATTTCTATTTAATAACTTTTGAACATAAAAATTAAAGATGAATGCTGTAGCAAATAAGTATGTTTTGATCTTACTCCATTTAACTTACAATTCTTAAATAAGTTCCCTTTCCTTGAACAACTGACCTACCCCACCCCTTTCAGAAGTTTGAGGTATGGCTGCTTATTACAACACCATGACTGTGGAGGGTAAGTGGGGATCTCTCCCTGCTTTACTAATCTGTCTATATAATATTTTTAGGCCAAGGCTATAAAGATAATCAAAGTCATATTAATATGAATTCCTCCCTAAGATTTTTCAAGTGGGGCTGGTGAGAAAATTTCACTTCTTTATTGATAGTACAGCTAAAGAACCAGTTCCAGAAGAACTGCAGCAGGGGAAAGTCAAAAAGCAAAGCTGGATGATGTTGAAAGATTCAAATGCAAACCAATAAACTGAGTGAGAGGAACAGACAGAAATCAGACTGGCCTTGGTAAACTAAGGAATTTCACGCAGATGGCATAATTATGAACAGAGAAAAAAGGTTAGTGACATTCTATCCTCATTATAACATTTTCTTTGTTGTGTGTAGTGTTTTGTGCTTTCTGCTGGCAGTCAAGAGGGTCAGTATCACTTCTAGTCAAAATTGACCTGACTTCTGACAGAGGGGACCTAGTCCCAAGAGAACTGTGGCAGTAACGAAATCAGTATTGGATATTTGAAATAGTTTACAATTTACTCACCTTTGAAATGTGAACACAGCATACAAAGAATAATATTAAACAAAATGCTTTGATAGATTAGCAGTCTGCTCATTGGTATTCAAGTAATTCATTATATAACTTTATTTAAATTAATGTCTAAGTATAGTATACTTAATAGCTAGGAATTGTCAACAGATTATAGGTAAACAATTATTTACTGAATAATCAGCATAACTTTTTCCATATTTCAGTTTATAATACAGATATTTTATAAAAAGCACAATAAAATATATGTGAAATATTGAAATTATTACAAGAATAACCATAGGTTGTACTCCATCCAATTTGAAAATTCTACTCATGAGTTGACAATAAATGATGCTTCGAAATTTCAACTTGAAATTCTAAAATATTTGGAAATTTTTGTCCATGTGGAAATAGGGAGTAATTTAGTTAGGTCAGAATATTCTAATTCTAATAGAACAGTATTGTGAGATCAAATGTATTCCTCAGTGAAAGTAGTTGATTGAAATATTTAGCCTCTATGCATTCAGAATATATTAAGGAAACTAAACCAGTGGCTAAGGATTCTTAAGTATGTGCAGGATACACAATGAAGTAGTGAGTAAAAGTATTATTGTTTACTTATCCATCAATGCCACTTAACAAGAAGGAGCCCATGAGGCTTAAATTGTGCTATATTCATATCTGTCAATTTCAGAGGCTACTTAATCGTGTTAGCAACTGAGAGAGTCTAAAAGAGATGAAAAATGTACCAACAGCCCAACCTGACTAGACTGTTTAATAAAATCATCCATTTTCACTGCTAACTCACACAATAGATATGGTGAATTAACTTATTCAAGGTTATTACTAAAATTGTTGCCTTTTATACAATCTCTGTATCACAACTTAATTTTGTCTCATTTTAACTTTTTTTTTTTTTTAATGTGGCAGAATCATGTAGCTTTTAAAATTTTGTTAGGTAGTTCTGTATAAGAGTTTTTGGAACTACCTCTAAGTAATTAAATACAGTAAGAGACAGACATGTGTTGGAAACTGTTTAAAAGAAAGATCATTTGGTCACTAAATTATATTTGAGTTCACATATTATGAACTAATGAAGGCACTAAGTTTGAATCTGCTCAGTTATCATGTTTAAAGAACAGGACTTTTCAAATTACATACTCAAAGAAAAAGTATGGGTTTTTTGCAGGTGGGTTGGGGGGCAAACTAAAATTGTAGGTGTATAAATACTATTTTCATAAATAAAAATATTTTCCACACAGTAACAACGTTACTGCTATATCATGTAACTAATGTCACTATTATAATCTTTTAAATTATCATATTTTGTTCTAAATCTTATTTTTTAATTTAAAAGTATTACTTCATATTCAAAGAAAAAGTATGGGTTTTTTGCAGGTGGGTTGGGGGGCAAACTAAAATTGTAGGTGTATAAATACTATTTTCATAAATAAAAATATTTTCCACACAGTAACAACGTTACTGCTATATCATGTAACTAATGTCACTATTATAATCTTTTAAATTATCATATTTTGTTCTAAATCTTATTTTTTAATTTAAAAGTATTACTGGTTTAAAGTCAATTATGCTTTTTATAATATTTTCTTTTTGGCGATTTCTTAGAAACAAGTGTGAATTTATTACGTCATTTTTGCTTACTAAACATTACTACAAATACTCCTTATATAAGTCTTTTAAACATAATATACTTAGGTAAGCAACACTACTTTACTCAACAAAGGAACAACACATGGGAATTTAATTTTGTCCATAGAAGGAAGCTATGTTCTTACTTTCAGGGAAGTTTGTAATTTCCTTGGTTCTGTCTCATCACAACAAAAATTTGAAGCAATGGATGAACCAGTGTTATAGCCCCATGTAATTTCCTCAGATGAACCAGTATTACAGCTCAATGTTACAGCTCAGTTTTATTTAGAAAGAAAAGGAAAATACATCCTTGTGGCATGAGGGTGGGCCAACCCAAAAGAGCTTTTTCTCCTCCCCCTGAGCCTGCCCTATGTAAATTGGGCTAGCCAGGAGAGCTGTTTGTTTTACCTGAGGTCCTCACTCTGGTCCTCTGACCTTCCTTTATTCTATTTTCCTGGACTTTCCCCTTCTTTGTCTTTTAGTCAGGGCCATTCTGGACTCTTTTTTCTTATTCTAACTACCTAACATGACTATCCTAACTGACTAAAAGTTGTTCTAATTATATTATATTTTAAAAAATATCTGCCTAATCTCACAATCAGTTGGAAATCATTATCTACGTTGTCAGGAGTAAACAACAGCAAATGTCTGTCTGTTGGGACGCAATCAAATGTGAAAAAAGATTTCACAATTCGGATGTCAAATACTTAAATTTGGTGGTAACACATGCTTCAAACCTCTGTAATTATCTGGATATTGTTTGAGTGAACTTGACAAATAAGAAAAGTTGTTGCAAAAACCAAGAAAAGACATGGAAAGAAAAAAAAAAAAAAAAACTTGGCGAAATTATCATTTGAAATGAGAACACTCATCTGTCAATTAAATATAACCAAACAAAAAGAAATCTTTGTTCAAATAAAAAGGTTAAACCTAAGAATGACCTTTGAAGGACTGTGAATGTCTAGAATGGTTGATAGTTTGGTCTCTTTGAAAAATAAACAGTTAATAGAAATCTGTCTACTTCTAATATATAGGGCATCTTAGTCAGAGGACAAATAATTTAATAGCCAAATTCTAAAGTGCTTTTTAGGCACTTCTAAACCAGTGCTTTGGTCACCTCATGCCAAGAGTTGACTCATTGGAAAAGACTCTGATGCTTGGCGGGATTAGGGGCAGGAGGAGAAGGGGACGACAGAGGATGAGATGGCTGGATGGCTGGATGGCATCACTGACTCGAGTGAGTCTGAGTGAACTCTGGGAGTTGGTGATAGACAGGGAGGCCTGGCATGCTGCGATTCATGGGGTCGCAAAGAGTTGGACACGACTTAGCGGCTGAACTGAACTGAACTGGAAGTATCTTTTTTGTTCTATGATTCTAGTTACAGTATTTAAAAGTGCATTAATCTACAGGATAATTTTTGTATTTACAGCCATTGCAAATCCAGATAAATAAAGTTGTTTTTCTGCACAGAATTGATTTCAACAAAGGACAGGCAACTTACTACATAGATGAATACTACTAAAACTGTCAATCAAGTAAGAAAATTTGCAGCCACAATTCCTATGCTGTTAGGAATAGACAAAAAAGTAAAATGAAATGTGTTGAATTCTACTGATTAAGCAGAAGCAATGAAGAAAAACACTGTACTTTCTTTACCCTTCTGAGGGTTTTTTTTTTTTTTTTTTTAACTCTCTGGAAGTCATAGAAGTTGGTACAAAACATTTTAAATTATCTACAAATTTTATTCTGAAATTTTAATACTAAAGTAGGACAGTGTTTTTTAGTTTTTTTTAATAAATGATTTGACGTATATTTTACCTGAAGCAAATGTTAAGATCATGTATTTTTATTGCTAATAATAAGAAGTATTTATAATCTGAATTATCTTTTTAAATACTGGCTATCTAAACATTTACCATATTTTTATTTTATCTCTTATAATGCAGTCAAGTATTCTTCATATTTTACTGTGTTTGGCAATATTCTTTATCATTTTACATAAAAATACAATATCATGGATATAATATCTCGAACAACAATAATGGTGATACTCTTGTGAGATACTGAAAACAATCTTAATAAAAAAAGTATAAGATATTCACCATTCCTAAAGAAATATTTATCTTTAGTACTTGATCTGAGTAGTAATCCCCCACTATATGGAAGAACTGCTTATGATAAGAATATAAGGAGGATTTCAAAATAATCCTACATGCTAAAATTCTAGCAAGAACCTCTTAGGGTTGAAGAATCTCAGAATTATAGCTACAAAATGATCATGAATTTCCAGTTATAGTTGCTATAGTTAAAGGTAAAAATATATCTGTCAGAGTTTGTTAGATTGTCATAACAAAGTACCGCAGACTGAGTGGTTTAAACAATAGAAATTTGTTTTCACCTAGTTCTGGAGAATAAAATTAAAGGTCTAGGTGCCAGTTATGGTCTCTTCTGAGCCCCCTTTTCTTGACTTGAAGACAAATGCCTTCTCTGTGTCCTCTGATAGCATCTCTTCTGTGTGAGGGTATCCCTAGAATCTCTATCTCAATGATCTCATTTCTTCTTATAAAGACACCAGTCAGAGTGTAATAGGGCCAGCCTGATGACCTTATTTAAATTAATCACCCCTTTAAAGTCCTTGTATCTAAATACAATCACTTTCTGAGGTAATGGAGGTTAGGGCTTCAATACATGAATTTTGGTGGACACGATTCAGTGCATAGCAACATCATGCTTTTTATATTAATGAAATGCAAATTACCTCAATTGTTTTCTTAGATATACTTTACAACTTGAGAGAACAGGAAAAATAGAACAGTCAGGGAATTTTTGCATGTATCTTCACAGAGCACTTCAGTTCAGTTCAGTTCAGTCACTCAGTCGTGTCCAACTCTTTGCGACCCCATAAATTGCAGCACACCAGGCCTCTATGTCCATCACCAACTCCTGGAGTTCACTCAGACTCACGTCCAATGAGTCAGTGATGCCATCCAGCCATCTCATCCTCGGTCGTCCCCTTCTTCTCCTGCCCCTAGTCCCTCCCAGCATCAGAGTCTTTTCCAATGAGTCAACTCTTCGCATGAGGTGGCCAAAGTACTGGAGTGTCAGCATCAGCATCATTCCTTCCAAAGAAATCCCAGGGTTGATCTCCTTCAGAATGGACTGGTTGGATTTCCTTGCAGTCCAAGGGACTCTCAAGAGTCTTCTCCAACACCACGGTTCAAAAGCATCAATTCTTCGGTGCTCAGCCTTCTTCACAGTCCAACTCTCACATCCATACATGACCACAGGAAAAACCATAGCCTTGACTAGATGGACCTTAGTCGGCAAAGTAATGTCTCTGCTTTTGAATATACTATCTAGGTTGGTCATAACTTTTCTTCCAAGGAGTAAGCGTCTTTTAATTTCATGGCTGCAGTCACCATCTGCAGTGATTTTGGAGCCTAAAAAAATAAAGTCTGACACTGTTTCCACTGTTTCCCCATCTATTTCCCATGAAGTGATGGGACCGGATGCCATGATCTTCGTTTTCTGAATCTTGAGCTTTAAGCTCTTCATAAGAGTGTGCAGTTCCTGATGGGCGTGGGCACACCCCCCAGGCAATTTGCTCAGCAAGTGGGTATTGTGATCCAAAGGTGAAATTCAGGAGTTTACTCCCCAAAAAAGCCCAGAGATGGAGGGGAAGAATTGGGAAGTAAGAGTAAAATTTGACATAAATTACCTGGTGCTTGCTGGAGTGGAATCAGGCAGTGAAGCTTCCAGGGCAAGTCTGGTTTGGTGCCATCTCGGCAGAGCAGAGAGGCTGGCCAGGGAGGTGGGGTGTTGACGTGGATGCTGAGTGGACGTCATGTGGAAATCCAAGGCCATCAGCACTGGACCAGTTCTGAGGGGTTTTCTTGCCTGGGAGTTCCAAACACCAGGTGCCTAGTAGGCTGCAGTAGAATGGCTTGGAAGCTTTCTTTAAAAAGCAGATAACTGAACTTCACCTTCAGAGATTCCAAATAAAAAATTGGGGATAGAATAAATAAGTCCTTGGAATTTAAAGTACAGCATCGTGACATCATGACTATAGTTAATAATACTATGTTGCATACTTGAAAGTTACTAATTAATCTACTAAGAGAGTAAATCTCAAAACTTCTCATCACAAGAAAGACTGTAACTATGTATGGTGAGGGAATTAACTACACTTATTGTGTTGAGCATTTCACAACACATACAAGTATTGAATCAATATGTTCTACACCTGTGTGCATGCTAAGTCACTTCAGGAGTGTCCAACTCATTGCGACTGTATGGACTGTGGCCCACCAGGCTCCTCTGTCCATGGGATTCTCCAGGCAAGAATACTGGAGTGGGTTGCCATGCCTTCCTCCAGGGGATCTTCCCAACCCAGGGATAGAACCCACATCTCTTATATCTCTTGCATTGACAGGTGGGTTCTTTATCACTAGCGCCAGCTGGGAAATCTGATGTTGCACACTTGAAACTCATATAATCAAAAAAGAAGGACAATTTGGAATCCAGCTAGGGTGCCCATATTATCGTTCAGTGCCAGACATAATCCTGATGCAAAGCCTACTGGTAAATTACTGTTTATTTATACCCCTCTCATTTGACAGGGGAAAAAATTTCAGGCCAGAAGTGAAAAGGGTCTTGGCCAAGGTCTCACAGAAAGTTAGAAGCACATCATTCTTTTTTGCATAGTTTTATTTATTTACGTATGGCTGTGCTGGGTCTTCGTTGCTGCGCAGGCTTTTTTCTAGTTGCGGTTAGCAGAGGCTGCTCTCTAGTTGTGGTGCACGGGCTTCTCATTGCAGTAGCTTCTCTTGTTGCAGAGCTCAGGCTCCAGGGTGTGTGGGCTTCAGAAGCTGTGGCTCCCAGGCTCTAGAGCACAGGCTCAATAATTGTGACTCATAGGGCTTAGTGGCTCCCTGGCCTGTGGGACCTTCCTGGATCAGGGATTGAACCGGAGTCTCCTGCACTGGCAGGCAAATTCCTTACCACTGAGCCACCAGGGAAACCCAGAAGCACATCTTTCAATGTCCTCTTGAGTCCTCCTTACCTCTGTTTCTTCCTTCCCCTCTTCATTCATGCAGTCATTAAACAAACATTTGTTCAGTGCTTGCTATGTGGCAGGTACTGTGTTAGGTGGAAAAACAGCACTGATCCCTCCTCTGCTGAAGCAAAGACCCTGTAGGGAAAGACTGGAATTAATCAAATAATCCCACACTGAAGTAAAATGACAGCTATGATTAAGAGAGGCAGAGAGGCTGTGTCAGGGGCATGCAACACTGTCCAGTGTCCTCATATGGAAAATGGAGTTTCCTCCCTGGCCCTGTCCCCTTCTTTTCCTATACAACTCACACAGGATCTTAGCAGAGAACAGATACTGCAAGCATAAAAGTAACTGTTCAAATGCTTGACCTATCCTGATTCTGATAATGGTGGTGGTTTAGTTGCTAAAGGAGAAGCAAATGGTAACTCACTCCAGTATTCTTGCCTGGAGAATTCTGTGGGCAAAGGAGCCTGAGGGACTACGGTTCATGGGGTCACAAAGAGTTGGACACAACCGAGTGACTAGTTGCTAAATTGTGTCTGACTCTTGCGACCCCATGAACTGTACCTTGCCAGGCTCCTCTGGCCATAGGATTTTCCAGGCAAGAATACTGGAGGGGTTGCCATTTTATCCTCCAAGGGATCTTCCCAACCCAGGGATCAAACTTGCATCTCCTCCATTGGAGGCAGATTCTCCTACATTGGCTCAGATTCACTGAGCCACAGGGAAGCCCCTCCTGACTCTGGTAGGCATTCAGTAAATATTTGTAGAATTGAATTGCTGAATTGAATTATCCTTCAAAAATAAAGCAAATATTAGCAAGCATCCCCAGCACCAACCCAGAGTTCATTCAATTTTCCTGTTAGTGCTGACCAGAGGTAAGCTAAGTTTTCTAGATCTGAACAAAGATGGCCTTCTGCAGATCCCTGAAATGTCCAAGCTGGTGGGACTCAGCTCTCACCGGAATCATCCTTGTCCTCAACTTCACAGAATGAGATACTGGGGCTCAGGGAGGGAAAAGGCTATTCAAAGTCACACACACAGGAAGAGTGACAGAGCCAGAGCCAGGCCTCCCAAATCCCAGGAAAGTTGAAAAGAAGATAGACAAACAGTAAAGTGGGTGTGTCTGGGGCACTCAGAGGCTAGGGCTTGTGACTCTGCCTGTGGAAAATGCCACAGTTAGGAACATCCTCCATGTATTAAGTAATGCCCTATGATGGGACCTGTCCCCAAGTGCCCACGATCATTTCTCCACAGGCCGCAGCCAGGAGTAAACATCTACATGTGTTTGATAGACACTGATTGCTTCTTTGTTTTCTGTTCTGATAAAACACCCATATTTCTCTTTGTGTAACCACCTGCTCCATTCCTGCTCTCAGTTTATCAAATCTAGGTAGAGTTGCCTCCATCTGCCTCCAGGGATGGTGACCACATGTCTCAGACTTGGCCAATCAGCTTATTTCATCTCCTGCACCATAGTGATTGGTTCAGAGAAGGACATGTGATTCAGGGTGATCCAATAAGATTCCACCTTGGGGTTTTGACCAGCACTCTTCTCATTGTTTTTGCTAAGCTGGTGAAATGTTATCCTGGAGCTTCTGGTTGACATCCTGCATTAAAGCTGAAAACCTTTAATAAATGAGTCAACAACGTGGGGTGGGATGTTGCGGGGAGCCAAGAAGTGAGGAGAAACGGTCTATATACATAGATGTAGCCATTCCTAAGACTGAATACTCTGCAGTTATGGAGGCAGTAAATTCCCTGTAACAAGTTAATCCAGAATGGCGGAGACTGCCATCAGAGATCTGGGAAGTTTCTGCTGAGAAACAATTACCCAGTGTGGAACTCTGATTCGAATCCTTCTCTACAAGTCCCACACAGGTGAGTTCTGGCCAGTGAAATCAGAGACAGAATTAAAGAACACCACTACCCCCCAAACCTTCCATGCCATCTTTCTCCATTCAAGGGCTAAACGGCAAAGCACCCAGGAAGATTTGGGAAACCATATACTGAAGATGGCATCAGGTAGGGTCCCTGAATGACAGTATGGATGAAGGTGCTTTCTCATTCCACTGCCAGTTGAACTGAGGTGAATGAGAAGTAACCTTCCATTGTGTTAAGCCACCAAATTTCTTGGACTTCTTTGTAATAATGGTTATGTCATCTTAATGCATTCATCTAGTGTTGCATGATAGACAATAGAAATAAATTCTAGCTAACTTAAACTAAAAACGATGTATTAAAAGGATGGTAATTGCTCACAGACACTCATCAGGAAAAATAGAACCAGGACTTGGAGCTGTCCTGCTCAAAACTGTGCCCAAATTCATGCCACAGAGCTGGAGCCAGGAGGACACCACTGGGTGCCAGTCTCACGTTGCCTCCTGCCAGTCCTGATGCTGGACCTTAGTGCTGCCGTAGCAGCACTGCTGCCTTTGAGAATCTGATACAGCTGCCACCATAGCCATGATCTTTTCCAGCATGGATTCTGATAAGTCCCTGCTTCATGTCCACTGGAAAGTCCAGGGCATGTATTGGTGGAGCCTGGGTCATGTGACCATACTGTAGCTGCAAGGGAGGCTGGAAAAATGGACAGATGGCATTTTCCTACCACAATAGTGCAAGATGGGCTCTGCTACAAAAGGTGGGGAATTCTCCAAACATGAGGAAATGCCTCAAATACAGGAGAGCCTGATGGATAGATAAATACATGCTGTAGCCAACTTGAGATGGATTTCTGCCACTGGGAGAGCCTGACTAATAGCACAGTACTCAATATGTACTCAATAGTACTCATATGTGCTCCAAATTTTGTACAAAATAGAACATAGGGATTTCCTTGGTGGTCCAGTGGTTAAGAATTCACCCTGTAATCTAGAGAACACAGGTTTGATCCCTGGTTGGGGAACTAAGATCCCACATGCCACAGGGCAGAGCAACTAAGTCTGTGCACCTCAATGTCACATGACACCACTAAGACTCGATGCAGCAAATTAATTAAAAAATTTAAAAATAGAACATAGTCACGTTCTAGAGATTGTGTTACTAAGTATGTGATACATACTATCTTACATAATTCTCATGATGACCCAACAGAGATAGAGACTATTATTCTAATTTTGCAGATAAGAAAATGGAGTTGTGGGGAAGGAAATTACTTGCCCAAGGTCACACAGCAAAGATGTGATGAAATCTTCTAACTTAGACACCTGCGGTACAGTTATATTTCCCAAAGATGCAAGTCTCTCAGCTTAAAACCACAGTGGAATTCAGATGAACTGGGAAAATGAGTGGGGTATCCATGGGCAACTGCAGGAGTCCTTTTGGGTGCAAGACTCAGCCTCCTGAGACAGGCTACCCTGAAGAAGAAGCCCAGGTGTGGTCAACTTGGCCAAGGAAGGAAACCTTGGCTATAGGATGTTAGGGAAGGATTTGGAATCTGAATACAATGGATGAGCAGTTGTTTCTGGTATGGTCAGCCTTGGGGACTATCATCAGAGTCCTGAGAACAAGAGAGATGAAGGTAAAAAGTGAGAAGGCGATTTCATTCAAAAACTTGACGCAAGATGCTGCAGTCCACATCCTTGCTTTGGGACCCCTCTGATGGGGGGCTGATCCTCTTCACTACCATGAAGCTTTGCAGCACGAGGCCGCAATGCATTGTGGTGGTATCCAGAGCAGTGCTCACACCCAGTTGTCTGGAGAAGACTTGTGAGCACCTGTGAGACTTCCTCTGAGAACTCTCAGAAAATACTTGGACAGGGAAACTCTTACAGGAGCTGGGAAGTGCTGTGGCAGTGAGTGGGGACAAGAGACAATGGAACGTGACATCTCAAGGTCAGTGTGGACCTCAGTGCTAACCCCCAGGCTGAGTCAGGAGCAAATGTGCTGGCTGTCTTCTGCTTGCAGCTCCAGATCCTCTCTCCACCCTTTCTTCCCTGTTCTGTAGACCTGGATTATGAGCTACAGAAGGGGGATCCCTGGTCCTTTGGCTTTTGTTTGGGTTCAGCCAATGGGATGCACTGGCAGGTCTGCCCCCAAGAGTCACCATGACTGACTACCTCCTCCACCTCCCCCACCCTCCAAAGTCATGGCCCCTGCTAGGGACCCTCTCCATACAGCCTTCTGTCTCCAGGGTCTCTTCATTGACCCCATATTGGGCTGTTTTAGGCCTGTGTACATGCATGCTGAACCACTTCAGCCTTGTCTGGCTCTTTGAGACACTATGGACTGTAGCCTGCCAGGCTCCTCTGTCCATGAGATTTTTCCTGGCAGGAATACTGGAGTGGATTGCCATGCCCTCCTCCAGGGGATCATCCCAATCCAGGGATCAAACCCATGTCTCCTGCATCTCCTGCATTGCAGGCGGATTCTCTACCACTTTTTAGGCCTAAAGGAAAGTTACACTGCTGCTATTCGTAGCCTCCCAGGCTGCTCCATTGCAGGCGGATTTTCTACATCCTGTTCACATCTTTGTAAAGTCCCAGTATCAAACCTGCCTCTGGTTCCCCAGTTTGAGTGTTGCATCTCTTTTCAGATAGTACTCCATCCACTGGAAAGAAACTTTGATTCCACCGAAAGCTAACCTGCATCACGATACTGGGAAACAATATCGTATAGAGTTTTGCATCATCTTTTTTTTAAGATAAACACTCTTGTACAAGAATGTTGGTGGGGTTTTTGCAGTCCCCCAGGTATCTGGTAGTCTTGTCACAGCACTCTTTTTACTTCCAGTTGGCCACAGATCTGTCATTGCTGGAGAAAATGCCATAAACCAGGGCGTTCCTACAAATGGCTGAGGGAAGATGTCATGGAAAGAGCTACTCCAGGGGCTCAAAAATAGAATGCTGAATCCTTAAAGACACCAAGATGATGAGCAGGCTAGGGCTGTCCTGTGGTGGAGCTTGGGTTTGGAAAGGGCTTTGTGATAAACTGGGGACTATGGATCCCTAAACACCCTCATAGGAGGGAGTCACCCATGTTTCTCCCATTGACCATCCATTCTCCTTGGACTTGCACTTGGCCTAGTTGCAAATAGCCCAGCCTGAGATGGGCAAGAGCTAGCTTCTGATCTCATTCTGAACCCCCTTGCAGTGGGGCCTTCTCTGCAGAGTCCAAGTGGTCCAGGAGGCCCAGGTAGAACAGGGCAGGCAGCGGAGGAGACAGCCTGGGACCACTCACTACCTCCCATCAGGGAGCAGGGGGTACAAACGAGTTCCCAAATCCATGAGCTCACATTCATTGGACCTATTTTTAGGACGACAAATATACCCACTCAGGACTTCTAGAATAGTGACTCACTATGGTCCAGAATCACCTCCCCAGTGAAGGCTGGCTTTCCTTCCTGCCACAGCTCCACCCCTGCCCATGTTTCTCCCCCGGGAATGTCCTTCCAAGTTCCTGTCTGAGGAGCCTGATTAGGGACTATGAACTTCCAGAGAAAGCATCTGGGAGGGAAACCACCATAGCCAGACCTTGCCTCCAAATAGCCACTCACATAACCCATGGAATCTTTCACGTTCTGAGTCACAGCTTCAGAAAAAAGGCCATTTGCGACTTTCCTGGTGGCCCAGTGGTTAAGAATCTGATTTGCAATGCAGGGAACAAGAGTTTGATCCCTGGTCGGAGAACTAAGATGCCACATGCCACAAACCAACTAAGCTTGTGAGTGGCAACCACTGAAGCTGGTACTCAAGAGTCTGAGAGCCACAACTGCTGAGCCCATGCCAGCAAGGAGCTTGTGTGCCACACCAGAAAGACTAAGTACTACAACAAATGATTCCACATGCCAGACTAGGACCTGACACAGCCAAATAAATAGCTATTAAAAAAGAAGAAAGGGAAAGGGCCATTTGCTCCAGGACAAAGCCTAAACTTCCACTTGCTTGGGGGTTTTTAACCCACCAGCTCTGTCAACTAAGCCAGGGTGGAGGTTAGACCCCAGACAGAAGTCATCTGAAGGAAAGAGCTTCATTTTGACTAGTGGGTATCCCTGCAGCCTTCCATGTTTGGCTGCATGTGCTGATTGCACAGTTGCAGGGAGCATCACCCACTGCCTGGTCATCTTAACCTGTCATCACTCTTGTAACTGCCCTCTGATAGATGGCAGTAAACAACTAAGGAAGGGGCATCCGTCTCCTATTCACTCGTTTCGGAGGGACTTAGGCCAGCTCCCGGTAAATCCTAAAGGAAATCAATCCTGAATACTTACTGGAAGGACTGATGCTGAAGCTGAAGCTCCAATACTTTGGCCTCCTGATGCCGAGAGCCAGCTCACTGGAAAAGACCCTGATGCTGGGAAAGACTGAAGGCAGAAGGGGACAACAGAGAATGAGACAGTTGGATGGCATCACTGACTCCACGGACATGAGTTTGAGCAAGCTCTAGAAGATGGTAAAGGACAGGGAAACCTGGTGTGCTGCAGTCTATGGAGTTGCAAAGAGTCGGACATGACTTCGCGACTGAACAACAACAAGGCCAGCTCCTGAGTCTCCAGATCACAAAGGCCGTTAGAAGACAGTGGTGGGAAATGTCCCCTTCTCCACTCTTGGAAAGAATGGACCTCGTTCCCTGGGGCATTTATGCCACCCTCTGTTGCCTCCCTCTCCCCATCCATCCCCACAAAGCCATATAGGCACGGTCTCAGGATACTTCTCCATAAATTCTCTTTTTGTTGGAGGCCCAGCAGATAATAATTTAAAGAACCAGTCACTGCTTGCAATTAAGCACAGAGGAAATAGATCAGGCCCATAATTTATGTCTGTGCAAGGTTGGACTGGATTCGTAATTAATGTTTGCTCCTTTTAATGAAATAATCCAAAGGTCTGCACTTCTGTCATTCATGAAGGTAATTTTTCAATTGATTAGTAAAATAATACTTGAAAAGTAAATGCACCTGCTTCTTCCCCGAAATGTCTCAGTCAACCGGACACTGGTTGAGACGCTAAAAAAATACCATTCCAGCCCAGTGGACACCGGGCTCCACACCATCAGCATGCAGAGCACCCGAGAAGGAGGCAAGGTGAAAAAGTAATTAGAGCAGCCTCGGTGACCAGAGTCCCTGTGTGGCCCTGGGCTGCAGAGCAGATCGGCCTTCCTGCCTGGCTCCTGCCTGCTACGAGGGGGTGGGCAGGACTAGGGAGGCACAGAGGGGGCCCAAGCATTCTGGTTTTCCCAGTGGGGTCCCAAACCCAGGGTCACAGAGCACCCAGCTGCCTTGGGATGACCTTGGGGAAGATGCTTCAGAGGCGAAGCAGGTGCCAGGACCCAGGTGGAGGGCACTGTGGCCAGGGCGGGTGTAGGCTGGCCAGGGTGACTGGCAGAGAGCCAGACACAGAAGAAATAATTTTTCTAATATCTCTATCAGCCCAGAGTTAAAGGCCACTGAAAAATGAGATCCAACACTTGTTAGTAGTCAGGAGATACAAGATTTGATGGGCAGTGGGGGGGTGGGGAGGAGGGCTTCTCTTGAAAACTGAAACTAAAAATTATGAATATAACTTCACTTTATGTTCCAGATAGTAAACTTTAGGCCATAATGGTAATACATCATCACTTCCTAAAATAGAGAAAGACTCCATTATTGGTTTGGGGGGTAGTTGTTATCCAAAATTGCTTAGTAGCTTGATATAACATCCTTCCCCTCACAAGATTTTCACAGTCCAGACATAACAAGGGTGATCTGGGCAAAACTATTCAAAGACTGGCACTGATTTTCCCAAGTCGGTTCTTCATCTTTGACATTTGAAGGACTCAGCTACCATTATTGAACAAGTATTGAAGCCCTCAGCCTGTGGTCATCCCTACCAATTGTTTTCTCCTCCTGGGTCATCATCTGCCAGTAGCTTGGTGGGGAGTCCAGTGGCTCTCCAATATCACTTCTGCAGATTTTAAAGAAATCTGGTATCTTTGGAAAATGAGTTATTTCTATCTGCAATCAACTAACATTTTAATCACCAACACAGGTGTCGCTGGTGAGGAGAGAAGGTGGCTGTTCCGGGAGCACTGCCTTTACAAGGGATTAGATCATCAGGGAACACCTCCATGGGTTCTAGGCATGCAGCCTTATCTCTGCATCCTCCTATTAGTGGGGCCTGGGATGGCAAACAGTCAAATCACATGGACTCTCGTGGATCCCTCTCCTAAAACTTGCTGGACAAAGTTGCTTGGATGGCGCCTGAAAGAAAAGTTTATCAGGGACTTTCCTGGCAGTCCAGTGGTTAAGAGCCTGTCTTGTAATGCAGGGGACGTGGGTTCAATCCCTGGTTGGAGATCCCACATGCCACAGAGCAACTGGGCACACGCACCACATCTACTGAGCCCTCGTGCCAGAGCTTGGGTGCCACAACTAGAGAGCCGGCAGACCCCAACGCAGGACCCCCATCTGTGTCACCTCTGGGGACGCACTGAAACTAAGACCCAGCGCAGCCAGATAAGTTCAATATTTAAAAAAAGAGGAATGTATCAGTCAGGATCTTAGCTGCAATAAACAGAAATGGACTGGCTGATTTAAGCAGAAAAGTGAATCCCTGGGAGAGCCCTGAGGGTTTCCTAAAAGCACCAGGGCTATTGCTTTCTCTGCTAAATGGAAAATGGGCCAAGAGGCCAGCATGTGGCAAGAAAAATGTGAGATGGAATTTTTGTTTGTTGACTGAATAAGCTCACTGATGCCAATGTGCTAATATCACAGGTCCAGGCTCTACGGGAGCTGGTCATCTAAAGCCCTGCATCTAGGACATGCCCTATTCTCCAAAGTTTAGTATGGGGCAACTAGTCCCAGGTGACTATTTGAATTTAAATATAAATTAAAGTTAATACAATTAAAATTCCAGTTCCTCAGTTACACTAGCCTCCTTTCACATGCCATAAAGTCACTTGTGGCTAGTGGCTATTGGGTTGGACAGCTCAATATATATGGGGGCCATCCATCGACATGTAAAGTTCTCCTGCACAGTGAAAGTCACTCAGTCATGTCCGACTCTGTGACCCCATGGACTGTAGCCCACTAGGCTCCTCTTTCCTTGGGATTCTCCAGGCAAGAGCACTGGCGTGGGTTGCCATTTCTTTCTCCAGGGGATCTTCCCGACCCAGGGATTGAACCCAGGTCTCCCACATTGCAGCATATTCTCCTGCACAGCCCAGCTCTAAATTCCCAACCCAGTCCCGACACAGTGTCCCTTTCAAACGAGCAAGCAGCCTGTTGCAACTTCTGAGCTGCCAGGACACAATGACCCAGGGCTGGGCCCTCCTTCTCTGCTTCAGCCGGGCCTTCTGCCTCCCTTCCCGGAGGAGACTAATCTGTATTTGCAGCTCCTATTCTTCCCACGAACAATGAGGCAGCTCCCCGGGAAATGGCTAGATCCCTTTCTCCAGCATCTCCTTTACGACTCCCTTAATAGGTGGAAATGCTTGATTATTATTTCAAATGAATATAATTACAAAATCCTCTACTTAGAGTAATCTTCCTCCTTTGTGGGAGCAGACATCTCTTTTCTCTCGTTTTCTCCTCTTTGAGAGGCACTTTGCTGCTATGAAAAGTGAAATTCAATGGTCCCGGCAGGACGGTCTCTCTTCACACTACGAGGGGCAGAGTAACCCTGGGTCTTGCTGGCAGCCCGCAACTGTGTTTCCACCCTCATTCTCTGGGTGGACGTGAAGCTGCAAGACAACACAAACTTGAAGGAAGAGCCACTGGCCCTTAGCTCCTTGAAGCATCCTCACCTTTTTCCCCACCCTGGACGGGCCCTTCCCCATCTGGGCAAAGATGCCAGGCGTCTGCCCCTGCTAAACTCACCTGGCATTCCTCCTGCTCTTTCCTCTGCACCTCGGACTCAGGGAGCTGCCCTGATGACTTCCCAAGGGTCCCCTTCTGTCCAGTGTAAAGCCCGGGTTCCCCATGAACTTGCATTCCTGTCAATATCCTCCATTATTGTAGAGACATCAAAGGCTCTGACTTGAGCTCAAACCCCAACTCTCCCACTCACTGACTGTGTGATCTTTGATGAATGAATCACTTTCTCTGAGCCTTAACTGCTCCACCTGTAAAAAAGAGACACTAACCACTGTGTACAGCAAAGCTTCCACATTCTCACAGTGGGACTCTGCCCTGGCAGAGTGATTGGTCCAGAAATGCACACATGACTCCTTCCCGGGGGTCTTTGGATGTAAAATGAGAGCGCCTCATGCAGCTGGGAGGGGTCCAGCAGTCTGTAGCCATGTTTTTCCCGCGTAGAGGAAGCTGGTCAAGGAGGAATGAGCAAGAAAGAAGCCAGGAACACAGGGAAGCCTGTCATCAGCCTGTGAGGACAGAGGCCCCGCTAGTTTGTTCACCCCTGTCTACCCAGGTCCTGGAAGGATGCCCAGCATGTAATGGGCACCCACCCACTGCTGGTTGCATTGCTGAAATAATGGGAGACAGAGAGTGGGAGACTCTGGTCCCATTATCCAGAAGTCCAGACACTTTTCACTTCTTCCATGTACTTGACCATCCAACCCTTCTGAGACTCGGCCCCTCTAGGCTTCTGCTGTTTTGACCTCAGTTTCTGCCACTTGCAACCCCCAGAGTTCTGATACCACAGCCCTGCAGACACCCATCCCCTCCTCAGCTTATGCCTGCAGATATGCCCAGGGTGAAGGGAGCCTTATGAACATCTGGTCTACCCTCCACTTTCCCATTTTAAAGAAGGGATTCAGGACTTGCCAGAGCTTTGTTGTAAATTGGCAACAGCCTAAGGAGAGAACACAGCTCCCGAGGCTGGTCCCTTTGTACATTTGAAACCGTTCCTCTTTCTCTGCTCAATCCCAAAGGTGAAGGCTCTCTGAATAGTGATATTCTCTCCCCCAGCCAGAGCATTCTCCCTCTGGAGAAGATACAGGCTCCGAGAAAATGCAAGAAGCTCTGCTCCCATGTCCAGGTGTATTCATTACTGAGCTAGAGGTGCCCCCACACTCCACCCACTGCATGGGCTCCTCCGGGTGCATTCTGGATGGTAAAGGAGAGGCCTTCAAATTCAAGGACATAGAATGGAAAGGAGGCATGTTCACAGAGCTATGAACATAGAGGTGGCCCAGCTCTCCAAGGTCAGGTACCAACCACACACACACAGACACCACTTCACCTCGTGTCTCCCTTCCAGACAGCTGAGTGGACCCCGTTTCCTTTTGCCATCAGCACCTCCCCTCACTATGGAATCTTGTAGGCATTTCCAATGTGATGGCAGGGCCTGAAGGACATCTGCGCATGCTCTTGGTGTGGTTTTGGGCCTCAGGATCAACTTAGCTGTATGAGCAGTGCGACATGGGGACAGAGGTGAGCTCAGGTCCCAATTCTGGAGTTCCGTACCATCATCATTGGCTGTCCAGTTGCTGGTCCTAAGTACAATGCTAACTGGGTCAGTCCCTGCCGGCATAGTTCTGGAGGGAGACGAACGGAGGGGACAGTGTCCCCTAGGTGAGCTCAAGCATCTGGCAGGTATGCTGGTAATGAAGTATCTCATTCAGGTCAACATCAGCATGACCTGAGGATCAAGGAGGGCTTCCTGGAGGAAGTCATGTATCCAGTCAAGAATGAGGAAGGTTTGGATAGTTATGGATGAGATGGAGGATGGGGTTTCCCAGCCAAAAGGAGCACTTGAGGCAAAGTAAAGGCAACCATCCTGCTTATTGAGATGACAAATCCAGGAACAAAAAGTAAGTCTTAGGACCACAGTGTTTCTTGCCAGTAAACTGAGGTCAGCTACTCAGAATTATCATTCATGGCTTCATTCATTCACTCACTCACTCAGCACATATTAATTGAGCCTGGTGAAACTGAACTTAAGACAATTGGAATAGGAATTGGAAACCACATTCAGAAGCTTTTGTTCTTAATATAAGGATACAGAGGTAAATAAATCAGATAGTTCCTGCCCTGGAAAAGAGAAGGAAGTGGAGGAAAAACAACCAAACAAATAAACACATCATTCCAAGCAGGAATTCCTGCTGGAATGTGCAAGGGGGGTGGGGGGGCCCAGGGGGCCAGAGAAGGCCTCTCTGAGGTGGGAGTCTTGGAACCAAGACCTGAAATTTGAGAAGCAGCCAGCCACCCCAGAGGGAGTCAGAAAGAGAATATTCCAGGCAGAAGAAAGAGCAAGTGCAAGTGCTGAAAAGGAAGCGGAGCACCAGACAGAAGGTCCATGTGGTCGAGGGCAGGGGCTCGGGGAGTATAGTGGACGGGGGAAGGAGAGGCCAGCGGGGCAGGTCATAGGTCACAGGTCATGAGGCCTCGGAGGCCAGACCATGGAGCTGTGGATTCCATCCGAAGCCTCTGCTCTGATGACAGATCACACTGTTATGAAAGTTATGTAAGCACACGCTTCCCCTGGAAGAGGGGTCTGCAAACAAATGGGGGTCGCCGCCTGGTTTTGTCCTGCCTGCAAGCCAAGGATAGCTTTTCCATTTTTAATGGTTCTTATACAAGTGCCCACGTAGCCCTGCAGTGCCTTGATTTTGCCTCTTGACTTGCAAAACCCCATATATTTGCTATGCAGTTCTTTGTAGAAGAATGTAGTTGATCATTTGCCTAGAAGGATGCCAGATAAGCAATCCCTCTCTAGGAATATGTTTATCATCACCGGTGGGTGGCTGGCTGGGGGTGAGGGATGTTCTTCTTTGGGGGGAAGAACAATAAGATAACCAAGTAATATCTAAAGAAAAGACACTCTCCTCAACTTTCCAACATGGGTGTTCTGGGTACAGAGAAGACTCGAGGACTTCCCTCCCCCATCACTTCATGTCTCCCCACAACTTTTCTCCCTCCCAGCTCCTGGAAATCCAATTTCCTAGTTATGGCCATGCTTATTAAAAGCATGACTGTGGAGGCTGTTTACCCCAAGATCTATTTTTGTCATAACTGTTTGTAATGGTTAAGCCTCAACAACTTAAACACTTCATACAAAATAATGTATCTTCAATAAACTGAAATATTAACCAATCATATGTAATGGTTCCTTCCTAACAAATGCCCAGTTCAGGGTCCTCGGGGCATCATAGAAATTGAAAACCATATTGATGGACTGGCCAGCTTTCAAATTACACTGCGTGGGGATGAAAAAGCATAGGAAAAGTTCTCATTATGGCTCTCTGACATTAATTTGAGCATTTTTATATGTGTGTCCTATTAAACACTTTAAGTGCTTTTTGATAATTGTGCTTTGTAGTTTTTACAGCACTTCAGCCTATTCCCAGTTCAATTTCCTCTTTTATCCGATGTTTGAAATATTGATTTCTGACAGATAAAAGCAAACCTTATAATCTCAGCAGCGAGTAATAAGTGAGTGGGACGAGGCTTCAGAATGCATCGGGGAACGATCATATTTGAAACAGTCTTTGTTTTATTACATTTCGTCAACAGAATTTACTTACTGCTCGCTGATATTTATGTAAAAAGCCCGGCCGCTGAGAGGGCCGTGATATTGCCAATTTCAGGTCTAGTTTTTGCATTTAGTAAGATAAAAGAAGCTTCTCCCTGGGAGCCCAATGATTGCAGTGGCTTAAACTGCTGTCAGCCGGCTGCAAGTAACTGTGATTTATCTTCTTCAGATTGTGCTGTGGCGTGGCGTGGCTGCAAACTTTTCTTTCAGTTTTGCATTAAGAAACTGACAGCCCATCGGAGGGCTTAAAGCCTCGCCTCACAGGCTGGCCCCAGCCCCAGCGGAAACGCCGGCCTTGGGAGACGCATGGAATTCTTCGTGGAAGCTGGAAGTGACTCAGAGATCATGCTGTCTGCCTCTCTCATGAAGCTCAAGGACCTCCATAGGCATCAAGATTAGTCTGGGGGCTGCACAAAACATCCCTCTTTAATGATGCTGTCTCCCATTCACTCAGCACAAGTATTTCTTACCGAGTCATGTCCGGTTGCTAGGGCTACAGTGATGAACAAGGAAAGTAACTGCCTTGCTCTTAAAACACTCGCATTCATTCCAGTAGTGATTCTGGACAACCGGGGGTGATTTTGCCCACCCCCTCACCTGGGACACTTCTGGTTGTCCCAACTGGGGAAGGAGGGTGCTATTGGCCTCTTGCACGTGGATGCCAAGGAAGCTGCTAAATGTCCCATATGCACAGGAATCTCCCACCACAAAGAAGAATCCGGCCCCAAATGTCAATAAAACTGATGCTGAGAAACCCTGTTCTAGTGGAAAAGACAATTAACCTCTAAATGGACAAGAAAATAGCAGGCAGTAATACCGGCAATAGGAAAATAGAACAGGGCAGCGACAAAGAGACCAGATGACATTTAAACTGGGGGCCATGAGAAGATCCGCAGGAGTGTCACTGGCAGAGAAAAAGCTCCTGCAAAGGCCGCACAGCAGGAGAGAGCTCACAACCTAAGTTGCAGGAAGAAGCCGGGGAGGCTGGAGGCAGGACCTGGGAGCCTGGGAGGAACAGCAGCAGCATTTTTGAAGCAGTGTTAACAGAACTTTGAGGCTGAATGTTGTGTAAGAAGACAGGGGATTTAGAATGATGCCAAAGTTCTGTCCAGCTATATGTTTATTTTAATCTGGATTAGAAATATTGCTTAGGGTGAAGATAAAGTATGCAAGGAAGAAAAAACATTAAGTAAATCATCACTAAAGTGACACAGAGCTATATTAATAGCTGTGAAGAAGAAATTCTGAAAGGAGTTGAGGCTGGGAGGGGGAAATAGAGACCAGGAGGGTCTTGTCCAAGGCCTCAGGGCATATGAGGAGCAGAACTGCACAAAATCATTTTCAGGACCGTCCCTGGTTTTCCAGTAGCCTCAGGGTTAAGAACACAGAATCTGAAGTCAGGGCTTGTTTTTCCCAGAACCTTGGCAGTCGTTTATAACCCAGGAAAGACTGTTCAGGGACCCAGCCGAGCTCCATCTACCAAAGACTACAATGGATTGCAGCCTCTTTTGGACATCATGAACACCCACCCCTGATGCCGGAAACCCTCCCATGCGCTAATACTTTCAATCAGTTAACAAATATTTATTGAGCACCAGCCATGTGCCAGACCCTGGAGACACAGCAAAGAACAAAGCAAACCAGAGGGCTGCCCTTCTGCTCCCGCTAGCAGTCCCTCTGGGCTCTGGAAGACTGGCCGTGAAGACAGTAACTGTGGGTGAGATGGCAGTCGGCAGCTAAGTTATGCTGCAGTGACAAGCATACCTGAAACTCTCACTCACTCTACATGCCCATTGCAGGGCAGTAGAGGGTCTTGGGGGCCTAGGGGGTAACCAGTGTCTGGAGCGATACCAGTCATTTTGGTTGAGGAAGATAGACTGAAGCTCTATCTTGGTGAAGCTTGTGCTTCTGCCCATATGGTAGGTCTGCTCCCATTTTCTTGGCCAAAGGAAGTCACATGACCACATCTGAGTTCTAGAGGATGAAGAGAAGAAGCCAGATATTTCACTCACTCTACATGCCCATTGCAGGGCAGTAGAGGGTCTTGGGGGCCTAGGGGGTAACCAGTGTCTGGAGCAATACCAGTCATTTTGGTTGAGGAAGATAGAGTGAAGCTCTATCTTGGTGAAGCTTGTGCTTCTGCCCATATGGTATGTCTGCTCCCATTTTCTTGGCCAAAGGAAGTCACATGACCACATCTGAGTTCTAGAGGATGAAGAGAAGAAGCCAGATATCTGAGATCAACCTAAGGAGCGGCACAGGGCTCCAGGGATGGAGGGGTAGGCTGGGGAAGCGAGGGTTCAGGAACACAGCGAGAGCACTAGCCCTTGCAATGACTCCTGAGACATCGAATGGGTAGAGCTGCAGGGCCAGAGCCTCCAACCACAGGCCTGCAGGCAGCATTCCGTCCACAGCCATGCGATGTTTAAAAATCAGGGGCTGATATTTTTTAATGGGCAGAGTTTGCATAAAAATCAGTTTCTCTTAAAAAAAAAGAAGAAGAAGCCCCATTGGGCTGGCATTCTCAGTGGTGACATTCAGCTGTTCCTGGGAGCAGCTGGCCTCCAGACAGGGCCCCGTCTTTGTTCTCAGCAGTTTGTCACCTGCCCAGCCCTTAGGTTTGGACTTTGCAAACCCTGGTCTAATCTGTAACACAGATGAGCCTTGCAGAGAGAAAATGACCAAATTCAGACCCGTTAGTGGCAGACTCGAATCAGAAGTCGTCTCAATCTCTGGCTTCAACAGGCTGCTGGGAGAGAAGGGGGGTTTGACAAAATGGGGGGTGGGCATGGTGGGGAAGGACAGGGGTAGGAGAGAGCCAGGGCGGGCCAGGCCATACACACAGTTCCAACAACACTGCTGTCTGGGAATGTACACTTGTTCCCCGCCAGGCACCCAGCAGAGCTCTCAAAGCCCAGGCTTGGCCAGCATACCCAGCTCGCGGTCAGCCGGGCAAGGCCAGGCACTGCTCACTCCTCATAAGACAGCGGCCGCCTCCACTCCCAGACCTCTTCAGAGAATTGCCTGTAAGCTGGAACCAGACATGCTTAGAATTTCAAAGGGGATCGTTAGCATTTTCCATACTGGCCTGGTTATTTACAATTCATTAAGAGAATTAACTTTGAGACTGGGTTCCTCTGATAAACCACCAAAAAGGAAATGGAAGGCAAAGGGATAGAGCAGGGAGGGGATCGAGGCCCGGGGCTTGGGGGGCGGGGGCAGTGGTTCTTGTAGAAATACAGATAGTCCTGCCTCCCGACTTCCAGGTGGCAGAGCGGGACACCGGCCCAGAGGAGGCTTGGGAAGTCTCCAGGCTCCCGTGAGTGGGGCCATGGGGACGGCTACGCACCCAGGCAGAGCAGCCAGTCCAGCATGGGCCTCCGTACTTGTCCCGGAGGGACATCTTGCTCCAAAGTTCTTCAAGCTTGTGTAAACAGAAACTGCTGAAACAGCAGAGGCCCTAACACACTATGTACCAAAGACAGCGGGCTTCCCAAGGCACTCAGCAGTAAGGAATCTGCCTGCCAGTGCAGGAGATTCAGGTTCAATCCCCGGGTTGGGAAGATCCCCTGGAGGAGGGCATGGCAACCCATTCCAGTATTCTGGCCTGGAGAATCCCCTGGACAGAGGAGCCCAGCGGGCTACAGTCCATGGGGCTGCAAAGAGTCGGACACGACTGAACAATTGAGACACCAACCAGTACAACTCCACCTTGGGAAGGGGACAACCGGATGGAAAGGATGAAGATGTCAGTCCCTCGGCCCTAAAGGAGCACCACCTGTCGGGGCTCAGAGAAACAAAGTTCCAGTCTAACAGAAGGATGGACCTTCTCGGGGCTCAGAGAAACAAAGTTCCAGTCTAACAGAAGGATGGACCTTCTCGTCCTCCTGGGGCCCTGCCAAATGCCTGCCATTAGCACCTCTTCCAAATAGGCTTTTGAAAAGTTTGCTAATGCACGACTTCAAAGCTCAGGAGTTTCATGAGACCTCATCCCCTCTACCTGAGGGCTAGTGGCCTCCTCCTCCCTGAGGCCCTCAGGGGTGTTAGATTTAACTGTGTATAAAAGAAGGTTTATAGCGTTGATACATTGAAGATCTGGTGAGTGCTTGCCGCCTTCCTTCTAACTGTGTGGTTCCTATGGACAATAAAGTCCTGTTTGTAAATTCTGAATCTAGGGTCTAATATTCTTCTACTTTTACGGTTACGGAGTCTTCTCTAGTTCCCCATATTTAATGCAAGGGACACAGATTTCTTTCTAAAGGTAGTTGTAGGAAACCTGCTTTTCAAAATAAACATGCAAAAAGGGAAATTTTAAAAAATTAAAAGCCAACTTAAAAAATAATGTTAAGTGAGGAAATTCTTTGGCAGTCCAATGCCAAAGTCCAATGCCAATTCTTTGGCAGTCCAGTGGTTAGGACTACACAATTTCACTGCTGAGGGTCGAAGTTCAATCCCTGATCATGGAACAAAAGTGCCACAAGCCGTGCAATATGGTCCCCCCGAAAAAGAATAATGCTAAGTGAATAGCAGTACAGGGGTCTGCAGATGTGACCAAAAGTGAGGTGATGGCACGAGTGCCCTAAACCAGACAGTGAATCTCTAGGGCAGGATTCCCAAGAGTCCTGGCAACTTCACAACGGGTATGAGGCCTTATTCCTGGTTCTCCAGTATGTGGTACACAGATATTTCAAATGGCACTATCAAAGCAATGAATGGATAAAGAATCTAGAAACACTAAGGCAGAAATCTGAGTAATGCTGGGGTCAGGGAAAAGGGTTTGACCCATACTGAGAGTGCCAAGTTCTTGACATACGCATATCACATCAGGGTTTCAAGACCACGGTGGGCATTCCTCAACCACACATTTCACTTCCCCTGAAGCAGAATGCAGCCTCAGAATCCTTCTCAACGCCGCATTTCCAGAGTACCTGGGAAATATACATTACTGTATGTAAAAACAGATAGCCAGTGGAAATTTGCTGTATCACTCCGGTAACTCAAACCCAGCCTCTGTAACAACCTAGAGGGGTGGGATGGGAGGGAGATGGGAGGGAGGTTCAAGAGGGAGGGGATATATGTATATCCATCGCTAATTCGCATTGATGTTTGGCAGAAACCAACACAATACTGTAAGGCAATTATCCTTCAATCAAAAATGAATAAATTTTAAAAAGAATAATACACAAAATGAACTCTGTCCTTCTTGGACCATTTGACCTTTTTTTGGTTGAGGGGAGGTGACATAGAAAAGGATAGATTTGTTGCTTTGCCAGGCAAAGGAAGACACACTGGGCTTCTGCCTTGAAAAACTATGTGTCCCCCATCCCAAGAGGATTGGATGAAGGGTTTTATAACAATGAGTCAGCGTGGGGTCTCTGAGGAGATTGGTGTGTGTGGAGGGCTTACACTCCTGAATGACCATTTGGGGTTCATTCCAGTCCCTAAAATTGCAAGGTGGTGTGAGACACTTGAACAGCTAAGCTTATAATGTTATTCCTCAAACCACCAAGCGGTCCAAACAGCTGCCTCTGAGTTGAGGCCAAAAGTCTCGAGAGGTGTTCTGTTTTCTTATGGAGCCAGACATTCCCACAAGCCTCAGAGTCCCTGTTTGGTGTAAGGGGTACAGCGGGTGATCTGGAGGCCTCTTGGCTATGATGTTGCCAGGAGGCGGTGACACAAGTGTGATTCACAGTCTCCAGGCCTTCCGTACACGTGGCACCTGCCGGGCCCCAGGGGACAGACTCTGGCGAGAGGGCAGTGACTGCAGTGAGAGCTGCCCGATTTGACCAAGGGAAGGACAGGGAAGCCTGGTGTGCTGCAGTCCAGGGGTCTCGCGCAGTCGACTGAGTGACTGCACAACAGCAACAAATTCCCCGAGCCCTGCACCCTTCCACCCACCAAAGGATTCCCTTCCACAGCACCCCTGACCGGTAGCTTGAAGATCCTGCTCGTATCCCTCCAGGGCTGGGGAGGTCACTGCTTGCCATCCACCACAGTTCTGGAGGGTCTTTATTTTTATACAATCAGGAAGAATAATGTCCATAAGGAATCTTCAACAACCTAGGAAAAAGACTTGCAATGAAACATTAAATGGAAAAAAAGCAAGATATCAAAGTATGTCACTATGGGGTTTTTTCCCCCAGTTTTGTTGAGGTGTAACTGACAAATTCAATTGTATATATTTAAGGTGTCCATGACGATTTGATAAATACATATACATTATGAAATCATTACCACAATCGAGTTAATTATGTCTGTCACTGTGTTTATACATAAGTTTAAAATGCATTAAAAGGGAAGAGGGAGGTGGGTGGCATTCAGTTTAAAGTATTATCCATATTTGAACTTCAGTGATAAGGTAAGAAGTGAATATTTTTGTTTTTCCTTTTCCAAAGTTTTCTGTAATGTCACATCATTTTCATGATGTGTGTAGTGGATTCCTGTGGTTTATGGCCAACTTATCAGCCTCATCTTTTGGTAAAGACATGTCGGTTTTCCTTTCAAAACCATCCCTGCTCACTACAATCCGCATAATTGAGTGGGACTAAGCCCACACCCACTAGTGATGCCACATGCCCCAAGCATTCCCTTCCCCCAGCTCCAGTGATTGGTTTATGGGTAGATTCACTTCTGAAACATCTGGAGCAATTAAAAAAGAGATGAAAGTTGTGAGGATAAGTGTGCAGAGCTACCGGCAACCATTTTACCACTTCAAAGAGAGAAGCTGTCTAAACCGAAGCTGGACAAAAGGGAAACAGAGGAAAGAGGGAGGTACTGAGAGAGAGAGAGAGCGTACCAGCACCCATCAGCACCTGTATGCAGCTGTTCCTGAAGTCTGCATCCTCCTGTGGTTAGAAAAACAATAAGCTGTTTTTACCGCTTAAGTCAACCTGAGTTGCAAAACTGTCACTTGCAACACTGAGTGTCCCGACTAACTCAGAGGAAAAAAATTAAAAAACAAAGCACCAAGCCCTGCATACCCACCCTTTTGGTCTTAGTTTTGAGTTGGGGGAAGAAAGGGCCCTCTTCTCCTTTTAGTCATTTGAAGGTAACTTCTCAGCCTTCTGCCCGCCTTCCCCTATCACTCTTCAACACACACACACACACACACACACAGAGCAAGGTGAAGGTAAGGCCTGGCACTGTGGTTGGCATCCCTTCTGATGGGGTACCATGCCAGCTAAATCAGTTATTAATACTTAGCCTCTCACCCTTGAAAACACTTCCTTAGTATTTTATTTTCAGTTCCCCTTGAAGCAGACCCTGAGATAAAGATTAGGGCACAGATCATTTATTTGTACATGATCCTAAGAAGGGTTTCCCAGGTGGCTCAGTGGTAAAGAATCTGCCTGGCTCTGAGGGAGACGTGAGTTTGATCCCTGGGTCAGGAAGATCCCCTGGAGAAGGAAATGGCAACCCACTCCAGTATACTTGCCTGGGAAATTAAATGGACAGAGGAGTCTGGTGGGGTATAGTCCATGGGGTTGCAAAAGGGTTGGACATGACTTAGCGACTGAGGATGAGCACAATCTTGAGAAGCAGCCATAGAGAATAGGGAAGGCAATTCACCGTGCATTGATGAGGCAACAGGAACTCAAGCCTCTGGGGTCTTCCAGGAGACTCCACAGAGCACACCTCAGAGTTGTTCACTGGGATGGGAGGGAGCTGAGAGCAGAAAGACTGACTCCCATGTGTCTTTGGTAGAGCGCTGCTCTGGGGGCAGTAACTCTCCGGCACTTCTGGTCTGCCCTGGGCTCAGCTGAGAAAGGTTGCCAGGTAGGCAGAGAGATGCTTCAGCAGGAAGTTAGAGCATGCACTGAACAATTCATTGAAAGGGCTGATGCTGAAGCTGAAGCTCCGATAGTATGGTCACCTGAGGCAAAGAGCCGACTCATTGGTAAAGACCCTGCCGTTGGGAAAGATTGAGGGTAGGAGGAGAAGGGGGCACCAGTGAATGAAATGGTTGGACGGCATCACTGACTCATCATGGACATAAATCTGAGCAAATTCCGGGAGTTAGTGAAGAATGGGGATGCCTGGTGTGCTGCAGTCCATGGGGTTGCAAAGAGTCACACACGACTGAGTGTCTGAACAACAACTGGACAAATCACTGTGGGTAAGCAGATGCCAACAGAGTCTGCCTCAGCAGAGAAAAATCAGTGCTCAGGACGGGACAATTATCCACCAGGTGGCTGAGGATCTCCAATCCTAGAGGTTTATTGGCAGGACACACTGGCTGTGTTTTCTCTGGATGGTTTGTTTGGGTGAGCTTCTATGACTTTCCAGTTCCTAGACTGCTCACTTACAGAGTGACTGCAGCATTTCCCTAGCAAAACAAAGGAATGCGGAGAAACTTCAACATTCTAAGAAAATTCGACTCATTGCCTGCTTTGTGTTAATCTAGCAATTTTCAAGTTCCCCCTTCGCGATTACTGCAATCAAGTTATTATCAATCATACTATCAATTGCTTGCCCCACTCTAGGATGTAGGTTAAATATTCTTGTGTCGGTGGGATGCTGCATCCTAGATTTTCATTGAAATCTAATGACTTTCATCTTCAAAGAAACCATTTGGAGCTAACGCTCTGTCCCCACCCCTGCTGGTTTAATTACAGCGCTTCATACATCTCACATTCTGAAGATAAACACCCCGTTCAGTGTTTATCCCAGTGAGATGCTTTTCTAGGGGGAATGTGAAAATAGTGCCCACTCCAGCGAGAGGATGGCTCATCACCCTGACCTTAAGAACTTGTATCTAGCTTTGGGTGAGATACAGCTAGGATACTTCTGTGTCTGCCTGTACTGGGACTGGGCATCTCCTCCAAGCACCCTCAGTGAGAGACTCCAATGACCAGCATAGGAAATAACCCCAGGTCATAAGCAAGCACTTCTGAAAAAAATGGAATATTTGGTATTCTCCAAAGCATTTGTATAGGTTTAATGCTGCTTCAATTTTCCCATCACCTATTAAGCATTCATTTAACAAGTATCTATAGAATATCTGTCACATGCCAGGCACTGGGGCATCACAGTGAACTCTACAAAGAGCCTTCGAAGCACATCATCTGCAGGCATTTCACTGTCCAGAGGGAGAGGCAGCACCTCCCCCTCTGAACAAGCACTTCCCAATATAAAGCATCACACGTTCACATCAGTCCCATGAAAGGGCAAAAAGAGAAGCCTGGAATGCAGATATATGGAAGAGAGCATGTTTAAGGCAGGATGGCTGGAAAAGACACATCAACTGGGCCTGCCAAGAAGCAGATGTCTAGACAAGAGTGGAGATTTACTGGGCATAGTGCTGGAGCAGGAGGAGGTGGGGAACTTTCTGTGATGCAGGTCTGACACCCGTGAAAGGAGAGTGGGAAGGAGGGCTTGTGTAAAAAGAGTCACAACTTGCAGTGGAGTTCTGAGAAAGTTCTAGAATGTCTCAGTCATGTCCATGGGTAGGAGCTGCACAAAGCAGCATGTACATGGGGTAGAAATGGTCCAGCTCTAGAACCCAAGACACGCTCCATCACAGCAAGTCTGAGTTAGCCTGGGCTCAACATGGGAGCCATGGTGGATCTTACCACGTGACAGCTAGAGGGCCCCTCATGGAGAGAGCTGAACAAGGCACCTCCACGGCCAGCATTGCCCCCAGCAGTGATCCGTGTCTCCATGCATGTTCAGAGAGCAGCTCCCCCAGAGGTGCCATGGACCTCTGTTCCCGAGGGGATGCTTAGGAGGGGGAAGAAAGTAGGATGAACTACAGCAGCAGTCCCCAGCATTTTGGGGACCAGGGACTGGTTTCATGGAAGACAATTTTTCCATGGACTGAGGGGATGGGGGGTGTTTCAGAATGAATCAAGAGCATCACATTTTCTGTGCACTTTATTTCTATTATTATAATATCAGCTCCACCTCAGATCTTCAGGCATTAGATCCCAGAGGTTGTGGACCCTTGAACTACAGTCCTGACCACTGGGGTTGGTCTCAAGTCTGTAAATGGCACTGACCCTCTCCCTCCTTCACCGGGCTGGCAGGTGTGTGCTAAGTGGCTTCAGTGACCCTATGGACTGTAGCTCTAGAACCTACAGTCTATGGGAGTCTCCAAGCGAGAATACTGGAGTGGGTTGCCATGCCCTCCTCCAGGGGATCTTCCCCACCCAGAGATCAAACCCAAGTCTCTTATGGTCTCCTGCATTGGTCGGCAGGTTCTTTACCACCTCCTCCACCATCCTTTCCAAATTCCCTCCATCCTTGGCAGTTCTGAGACTTACTGGGCAATGTGCCTCCACCCTTCGTTGCTGAGGAGGCTGGGCTTTTGGTAATCATGCATTTCTCATGTGGGGCTGCTGCGTGTGTCACTCACAGCTACAGTGGGGCCAGGGCATAATGAGAGGCTCGGAAGTGGGGTCACCTGCGTCCACACACATTCTTCTCTGTCCCCACTGTGTAACAGCAGCCCTCACCCTTCTTGGTGACAAGTTCAATTTCCCCAGTGGCCCTGGACGAAAGGTCTCCAAAGCACCCTTCTGGCATTTATAGCTTGTAATTCAGTGGAACTCCTGCTGTGTCCCTTGACAAGAGTATATCCCTTGGGGAGTCAGAACCTTGAAACCCGCAAAGTTTAGAACTGGGGGGATGACAAGCACTAGGTCCCCTGATGGGGCATTGGGATTGATGCTAAGTGAAGTCCTTCTTGCCTCCATCCATTGCTTCCTGGGTCAGTGTATTTTCCCTGTTGAAGACCCAACATCATATAAACATCTCTGATATAATGCATATTTAGCATCCAGGAGGACCAGAAGGGCACCCCATCTTTGCCTCCAAGCTGGCACTCTAGCTGTGTATTTAGAGGGCCATGCTAACTTTCTATAAAGCAGCTGTTTCTGTGATATGTGATACAACCAGTCGATACCACAATTACAGGCACAATCTCACACCTTCTCCCCTAGGAAGTGTGTTCATCCCCAGGGAAGATGCTACATTGTGTGGGATTCCATGCCTATAGATCAGGCCTTTCTCAAGTCCCTGGACTGTTGTACTGGTTGAGATACTCCAGGCAGAGAAGGCAGACTCACTCCTGGACTAGGAATTCACCCCTATAAATACCAACGACCAGTGTGGTCACCTTGTGTCTGCAATGCCCCTGCCCCTTGACCTTCCCAAAACTGACTCCCTTCTCTCCACTGGATTTGGGGCTTCCAACCAATATCATCCCTCCCAACCATCACAGCAGCTTGCTCCTGTGTTCCAGGTGGAGCCCACCTGGCCTCCCAGGGGTGTGCACGTCTCCAGACTTGACCAATCAGATGACTCTGCCTCACTGAGCTATCAAGAAGGAGCTGCTCCCAGGGTGCTCCAACGGTGTTTTCTTAGATTCTGTGTGTATCTGTTAGGCATCCATCCATCACGTGTGCTAATCTGTCCTCTGCTGAACACTTTCTTTAGTATTCACGTACTATTTGGAAAGTGAGTCTTTCTATTAATCTCTGGTGCTTTCCCTCTGTGTAGCTCTCTCTTCTCCAGTACTCAGTCCTGCAAACTCTAGGTGGCTTTGTCTTCCCAGACTCTGCCTTTTCAACTCAGGGGTCTATCTGACTTCACCCTTCCTGCGCCATGACCTGGAAACTCTCCCTGGGTAAGTAAATGGGGCATTCATAGGGCTCACCTCATTTGATTCCCCTTTTCCTTCCGGGGTGGCTCTTCTTCATTGCCTAAGTTCATTGCCTTGCAAATTATTGTTTTATATTCTATCCACTTTTGATTGTTTCACATACAAGAGCAAATCTGAAACTTGCAACTCCATCTTGGCTGGAAGCAGAAGACCTCCAGATCTTTCCTCCACTTTACCTTCTTCTGTTTGCAGACTCTAAGAAGCAGCCTTAGAGGACAGAGGATCCTGGCAGTCTACAGTTCATAGGGTCGCAAAGAGTCAGACACGACTGAGTGACCGAGCATAAGAAGCAGCTTTATTAGCGGCCTGACTACTATACCTCTAAGGACACCACATTTTACGGTTCACCTTCTCACTGTTCTGCAGGTCAACCACATGGCTGCCCTTCTGAATTTGCAATCACAGTGATAACTGCAGCCCCCTGGCTTCTAGTCCTTCAGGAGCCCACCATCCTCTGTCATCTTCCAGAGCAACTCAGATATTTCAGCTTCACTTCAGCATGGGCCATTGGCATCTCTAGGTTTCTAAAAGCCCTCTTGACATTGAGTTTGCCCCATATCCTGGAGCCTTTACCAGGGTATTAAACCCTGTGTTCCAAGAAAGTGCCCCAATTTGATGAATTCTTGCTTATTCAGTCTTCTGTTCTGATCCCCTCTGTTGAACAACCAGAAATTGTATCCCAGGTGATTCCTGCTAGTAAATGCCGGCTAATTCAGGCAGCTCCTTCAGAATGTAAACTCTTTCCTCCCCTATCAAGCTCAGCATGTCCTCAGCAGATTTCTACTGGGATGGTGTCATCACATTTATAGAGAAATTGAGGTGTATCATACATAATAGAGGGACATAAATCCTGAAGGTAGAAAGAGATTACTTTTCATGACATGAACACGCTCAGCCACCCAGCCTCCAGATCAAGGAAGAGAACACAACCAGCTCTCCAAGGAGCTCCCCTGGTAGCCTGTTCCAGGCCCTGCCCCACCCCTTTCAAAGACTAGCATGAGCCTGACTTCTACACCACGGGTTAATTTGGCCTGGTCTTGGGCATTGCACAAGTGGGATCGTGCAGTAGGTCTCCCCCTTGTGTCTGTTGAACCTTCTTTGGTTCAGCACTGTGTCTGTGACTTTGAATTTCATCCATGTTGTCAACTGAGTTTACTGGTTCTCGGTGCTGTGTAGTATTCCACTGTACGCTTATACCACAAGGTAGTTGCCTTTTTTCCCCCACTGTTTATGGATGTTGGTTTCTTTCCAGTTTTGCGCTATTTTTGGAATCGTGCTGCCATGGACATCCTTGTGCGAGTCTTCCGTGATCACGTTTCTTTTGGGAACACATCCAGTGGTGGGAATGCCAGGTTATATGGAAGTTTTAGGTCCATCAGTTATACTTTGGTTTGTCAATTTTGTTTACCCTTTCAAAGAACCAGCTCTTGGTTTTATTGATATTTTTCTATTGTTTTTTCTCATCTTTATTTATTTCCTCTCTGATCTTTATTATTTCCTTCCTTCTGCTGACATTAGGCTTTGTTTGTTTTTCCCTTTCTAGTTCTTTTAGGTGGTAGGTTCAGTTCAGTTCAGTCGCTCAGTCGTGTCCGACTCTTTGCCACCCCATGAACCGCAGCACGCCAGGCCTCCCTGTCCATCCCCAACTCCCGGAGTCCACCCAGTGGGTGGTAGGTTAGGCTATTTATTTGAGATTTTTCCTTGTTTTTTGAAGAAAACGTGCATCACTATGAACTTTCCTCTAAGAACTGCTTTTGCTGCATCCCAGAGATTTTGCATGGTTGTGTTTTCATTGTCATTTGTCTCAAGTATTTTTTTTATTACCTTTTTTGATTTCCTCATTGACTCATCACTTTTTTAGTAGCATGTTTTTTAGTCTCCATGTAATCATTTTTTTCTCATCTCTTTTCCTGTAGTTGATTTCTAGTTTCAGGCCATTATGGTCAAAGAAACGTCAGCTATCTTTGAAACAAGCTGGCAAAGGGGACTTTTCTCCCTGACTGAAGCCCCAGAGCTAAGCTATCACACAACAGGTGATAAGGACCTCCATAATCTATAGAAGAGTAGTAGGACGCTCTTCTTCTAGTCTTCAGACTCCTTATGAGGTGACTTAATAAGTCCTATGAGTATCGCCCATCACCCACTCCAGTCTATAAGAGATGAGGAAACATTTGCGAGGAACATGGAGAAGTGAGAAAATTGTCAGCTTTGAGAGTTGCCGCCCTGAGCAGAGAGTGCTCTGACTCATCAGGAGGGAAGAAAAGGAAGGAGACATGGAAGAGCGACCATTCCCCAAGCCATGGAGTGTGCACAAGAGACGGGGTGTAGGGGCTGGCCTGATGCCGCCGGCTGGCTGCTGGCTGAGTCGTGGAGTCTGCGGGCCCCACCCCAACCCCCTGCTCCCTGGAATGAGATGAGAGCCACCCTGGGAGTTTAGGGGCATGTGTCTTGGGCTGGGCTTCTCCCATAAGCCGCCCCATGCTAAAAATTTGAGTACAAGCAGTTAAAGAGATGAACCCAGGAAGCACTGGAGGGGAAGGGGGTACTGACAGAAGGATTGGAAGGAAGCCAGTTCAGATTAGCAGTGAGCAAGCTGCTGCTGTATGGGACACACACCTGAGGGCAGGGGAGGTGGGGTATTTATCCACCAGCTTCTGTTCCTCTTGGCTTGAGGGCTACTCTCAGCCTCATTTGTTATCAAGAAAAAAACTGTTCCACTCACAGAGAACAAACTAGTGGTTGCCAGTGTGGAGGGGAAAGAGGGGCAATACAGGGATTGGGGAGTGGCAGGCACAAAATATTGTGCACAAGACAGGCTAAGGAAATGTATTGTATAACACGCGGAATATAGCCAATATTTTGTAATAACTATAAATGGAATGAAACCTTTAAAAAAAGTATTTTTAAAAATTTGAAAAGGAGCTGCTCCCAACTATGTTTTCTTAGATTTTATACTTGACTATTTGGCATCCATTCATTATAAGGCCAACCATATTAACTGCTGCTACTGCTAAGTCACTTCAGTCGTGTCCGACTCTATGCGACCCCATAGACGGCAGCCCACCAGGCTCCCCCGTCCCTGGGATTCTCCAGGCAATAACACTGGAGTGGGCTGCCATTTCCTTCTCCAATGCATGGAAGTGAAGAGTGAAAGTGAAAAGTAAAATTGAAGTCACTCTGTCATGTCTGACCCTCAGCAACCCCATGGACTGCAGCCTTCCAGGCTCCTCCATCCGTGGGATCTTCCAGGCAAGAGTACTGGAGTGGGGTGCCATTGCCCTCTCCAACCATATTAACTATATATGCTTATTTTCTGTACTCTTGATACTCTGGCATTGAATACATCTGGCCTCATTGACTGTGAAGGCACTGTCCCTCCCAAGGCTAGATAATTCCTAGAGATAACAAACAACTCATGTGTGGACATGTACTGCAATATACACCCAACCAATCCCAACCATACCCTCCAACCACCTCCTTCATCTAACTCTCACCCACCAAGGCAACATTACCCTTGCGCTAAAACAACCCCGGGCCAAATCCCAGAAACCAGGGACTACTCCCACACCACAAAGTCATGAGGATTATTCAGACTAGCCAGTCTCAAACCGTTTCCCTGCCCTACCTTTCCTGAAAATCCCCAGTAAAAATTCTGGCCTGGACTTGCCCCCACTCCTTCTGACTCCCAATCCAAATAGTGCTTCGCTCTGTGGCTGTGTGGTGAGGCAGACTCCTCTTCTTGGGAATTGTAAGTAATAAACATCTTCAGTGGCAAAGACCTCTTCATGTCGTCACTAAGTCACCTCCATAAATTAAATCCCATGGGGACATTTCCAGACATAATGTACAAGGGCCTTGCAACCTGGAGTTTCCAGGGGCACCTTTCCAGCCCCATATGGGCAGCTGCTAAGCAATGGTATCAACCCAAAGGGATGCAAAGCTGAGAAATGGACACATAGAAACAGAGCTCAGACCACATTGTTGGAGCACCTCGGTCCATATGCTTTACTCTGAGCTTCTGGATTATATGAACCACCTCCACCACCAATTTTTTTTTTTAATTTTGCTTTAATGAGATTTCTGACCTTTACAGCTCAGAGTCTTGGCTAACATACTCTCTCTTCTAAGGTCCTGATTAAGTGTCACCTCCCCCAGGAAGCCCTCCCAGATTACTCAGATTTCCAGTCTCTCTCTCTCTCTCTCTCTCTCTCTTCACAATGCCAGTTGTGTCTAGGATTTAATAACATTTTATATTACTCCTGCATATACCTCTCAGAATACTCTCTAACCACTCCATGGCTTCTCCTTGCTCCTAGTTTCTGGAAGGTAGGGACACTCTCTGATAACTTCTTTTATGCCTCTACTTCTTCTGGGCACTTTCAGGGCTGCTACTTGTGATCAAATCGTCAGTGGCCTAAAACAGAGGACCTTCCTGCTCCCAGATTTTCAGGCACTGCCCCTTCTAGAGAACCGACAAACCCAGCTGTAATTTTCTCCCCAGTCTTTTCTAGAATTCAGACACATGCCAAGTTCCCTCTAGACCTTCCTGGGACCATCAAGAACCGCATCTGTCAAGCATTCACCCGCCTGGCTCACCAGCAGATATTAGTGGGAAACCCTGAATGGGCTGAGGTGAATGCAGACCCCTTGCTGGTGCCTCATTCAGCTTTGCTGTTTACCTCGCCCTCCAGCTGGTTCACGAGGGAGAGGCGGGGAGTGAGCATCCCGCTTCCCGAGTGGACTGATCCGGTCACAGCCACAGCGCTTTGGAGTCATGCGCCTCCGGGTTTGTGTTCTGGGTCCACCACCACCCGGCTAGATGTCTGCAAGGGAGTTTCATCCTCGCTCTGACCCTTAAGAACTTTCCTTCTAAGACAGACGTATTAATATCCCTGCAAGGAGGAGTTCCCCGGCAGCTCACTGGTTAAGACTCCGTGCTGCCCCTGCAGGGGGCGCAGGAGAAGAGCTATCTCTTGAATGTTGCGTTCATCTGTTTAATACTCTGGTCTTCCTGTGACGTTTCTTTTCATCCCCTGTAATGGGCCCAGAGGAGGGATGTTCCCAGGATGAATAAATTCTTTGGTGCAGGAGAAGGAAGGTCAGCAGTTTGGGAGCCACATCAGTTTGACCCATTTTATAGACAGATAAACTGAGGCTGAGAAATTCTAAGTCCCTGCTGACCAAATCTGCTGATTCTTCTTTGGGCCCTCTCTCCCCAAGATCAGTATGTTCCAGTATTTGCACACCTGGGCTGCCCCAAATGTGACCAACAATCACTGCAGGGCCATGAACTCTTTCTTATTGATTGATGTCAAGTATAGAAACTGGAGGTAAATATTGAGAAAATGTTATTGGAATTGTCAATAACTTTGGAAATGACACAATATCCAAGTTCCTGGTTTGTGGACTCATTTCTATAAACAAGATTAAACCTGTTCTGGTGGCAAGGAGTGTGTGGAGGGAACCGCATGGTAGCCTCGTGAAGTGGACCGTGCCTCCACCAAAGTGAGCTGGAAGAAGAAAAACTAGTCCTTCAGCACTGCTAGTCTGGCGAGCATCATCATGTGGATCTGAAATTTCACGAACAGTATATTTAATGATAATAGATATTTCTTGTCGTCTGTTTTAGAAAATATACTACTAGCCCATAAAAATCTCTGAGTTCATGGATGTTTGGCTTCGCATAAATTTAGCCAAGGAATTTAAGCAAAAAATGTTTAAAATAAGATGATCTAAAGAAGACTGTCAAAGACTTAGGAAACAAACGTATGGTTGCCAAGGTGAAGGAAAGAGGGAAGGGATGGTTAGGGAATTTGGGATGGACAGGTACTCACTGCTATATTTAAAATGGATAACCAACAATGACCTACTGTATAACACATGGAACTCTGCTCAGTGTTATGTGGCAGCTTGGATAGGAGGCGAGTTTGGGGGAGAATTGCTGTTGTTTAGTCGCTAAGTTGTGCTTGACTCTTTACGACCCCATGGACTGTGGCCCTCCAACCTCCTCCATCCATGGGATTTCCCAGCAAGAATACTGGAGTAGGTTGCAATTTCCTTTACCAGGGGATCTTCCCTACGCAGAGATTGAATCTGGTCTCCTGCATCGGCAGGTGTATTTTTTACCATTGAGCCATCAAGGAAGCTCTCTTGGAGGAGGAGAATGGATACATGTGTATGTATGGCTGAGTTCCTTTGCTGTCCACCTGAAACTATCTCAACATTGCTAATCAGCTATACTCCATAACAAGATAAAAAGTTTTAAAAAATAAAAAAGACTGTCAACAAGACGCTTAGATGATTGGTACAGGAGCAGATACAGCAAAGCATAATAAAGGTAATATGTGATAAGGGTGAAGAGTTACACTCAATGCTAGATATATTTGCAAATAGTTAAAAGCAATTTTCAGAGTTAAAGCTTAGAAAGTGTAATAGCAAGCAGTGCCAGATTTCATTTTAATGGGCAGAGCACTTTCCCATCTATGATAGACTGGGCTGTTATAACTTTATGAGGTGAATGTTCTTGCTCCCTATGTTACGAGGAAAGAAAAAAGTGAGACAAAGCCAAGAATGTGAGTCAGATTAATCTGGGCACTATTTGGAACTAACCTCCACCCACCCTAATTCTGGGTGAAATGGGCAGCCTCTCATCTCAGCATCTTCAGTTCTGAAGACAAACCCCAAAGGTAGCAAGGCCCATTCCCTTGGGACAATGCTGGGCACATGCCCCAGGTTTTAGATTAAAACGTATCAGCCTTGTAAAATCCTATTGACTGGCTGCTTCCAATCCTGGATCTCTTCTCCATCCGTCCCCTTCCTTCCTCACCCTGGGCCCCTGACACCCCATTGGGGTGGCGACTCTTTCGAGAATGCTAAAAATTGCTTTATTTTTTTCCACTAATTTGCCAACAAGCTCAGCCGTCAGTCCAGTTGGCCCGAAATGAAATTCTATAATTACACAAAAGCCTGGGTCAGCGACCTCCTGATTGCAATATCTTGTCTTTTTTGTCCCTCCCTTCCAGCATCTCGCCCATGGGACAAAATTGCTTCGGCTTCTCCGGCAGCCTCCCGGATGAGGTGGTATTGGAAACTAGTGAGGCGTGGCCCTGCGGAGGTGTTCATAGCTTTGCAATAATTTACCCATTTTCATTTTGTTTGATTTCATTAACACCTGGGTCTCAGGGGAGAGGCCAGTTGGGAAGGAGGAAAAAACAAATGATTTCCGTTGAAATCAAGTGGTTATCGCTGCCTTGTCTGGCAACACCAAGGGAGTGTGAGACGCTAAGGGAGTAGCCCAGTCCGATCTTGGGGAGGAAGGAGGGCTTTCCTTAGAGGCAGCCTGTATGGCCAAGTCTCTCCTTTCATGCTCCACAGCCCTCCAGGGCTCCCTGTCTTGGGCTCACTCAGTTGGCATCAAGCTGGTGCCCCACACTTGTCCTTCTTTCTCAAGGAGTCAGTCTCAACTGCCCAATGGATCAGGTCACTGGGACAGCTGCATCCAGACAGCAATGCTCAGTGATTAAAAGCACGGACACCCAGAACTACGTTCTAATCCTGGCTCTGCCTACTGCTTTTCTGGTAGCCTTGAAAATGGAGCTTCAACTCTATAGGCCTCGGTCCCTTTCTAAATAAAGTGGAGATGATAGTCCCTGCCTCGTAGGATCACTGCAGAGATTGGCTAGGATCATGGGTGTGGAGCATTCTATGGGTCTCTGACACCCTGTGAGTGCCCAGAAACTGGAGATGTAATAGTAATTATGGTCACCCTCTTCACCATTTTCTCTTTTCCCTTTCTCTTCCTTGTCTTCATCTTTACCTTCATCATCATCAGACCCTATCCTGCCATCTCAGTGTCTACAGGCTTTCCTCAAACAGAACACACTCTCAGAATGAACCAGAAGTGCTTGCCAGGGGTGTTTATGGATTGAGGAGCTTACAGTCCCCAGATGCAAAGCCCTCCAGAAAAAGATTCTCACTGATTCAAGCCATGCTACTGAGCTGCTTGGCACACTTCCTCAAAGGCCTGAGAATTCCGGATAAGGTGATGTTCCAGTGATGGGGGAAAGCACTCCAAGGACAAATAGCAACCAGATGGTGAGAGAGCCCACCATGGCCGAGCTGAGCCTAAATACTGGGTCTCCCTGTTTATCCTCCCAGTTCCCTAGGAGACTCCCCAGAGAGAGGCCATAACTGGAAGGCAGAGCCACCACCATTTTGACCCATGACAGTAGCAGGCAGATGGAAAACTCACTTTCAGCTGAAAGGGTCTTCCAGATGCCCCTCAGATCAACAGGGAGCATTACAGACCACCTCCATCATCACAGGAGGTTGATCAGCCTACGAAGGCAAGCCCTTCCATTTATAGTTGTAAGAACATAAGGCCAACTGCAGCTGGCATTTATTGAATGCTTGCTGTGTGCAGTAGCAATGTCCATGTATTAACTCATTTCATATTCATGAAAGGCTGCTATCATTGTCCCCATTTTATGGATGAGAAAGCTGAGGCAGCAGGAGGCTAATCTCTGGTTCAAGATCTGACAGTCAAGAACTAAGATGACACCTTGGTCTGCAAGGCCCTGAAGTCCACATCTCTAGCTGTTGCAAGATTTTTCACTGTCTTGTACTGAACTTCCTGGAACTGGGGGCCCTTTGGTCCTGTTTTGCACTTAGGGGTCTCTGCACTGAAGTCAGGGCTTCCCAGGTAGGTGCCTGCCAGTGCAGGAGACGTAGAGATGCAGGTTTGATCTGTGGGTCAGGAAGGAAGATCCCCTGAAGGAGGGCCTGGCAACCCACTCTAGTATTCTTACCTGGAGAATCCCATGGACAGAGGAGCCTGGTGGGTTAGGGTTCACAGGGTTGCAAAGAGTTGGACACAATCTTCACTGTCTTGAACTAAACTTCCTGGAACTGGGGGCCCTTTGGTCCTGTTTTGCACTTAGGGGTCTCTGCACTGAAGCTGGGGCTTCCCAGGTAGGTGCCTGCCAGTGCAGGAGACGTAAGAGATGCAGGTTTGATCTGTGGGTCAGGAAGGAAGATCCCCTGAAGGAGGGCCTGGCAACCCACTCCAGTATTCTTACCTGGAGAATCCCATGGACAGAGGAGCCTGGTGGGTTAGGGTTCACAGGGTTGCAAAGAGTTGGACACAACTGAAGCAGCTGAGCTCACAGGCACTGAAGTCAGCTCCTCTCTGGTGAGCGAGCCTTGCAGGTGGTACCTTCAGCTCAGGGTGTCCCCACTCCAGCTCCTTGGCTCTGGAATAAAACCACCATCAATTCCGGCTCACCGGTCAAGTGGTAAGGAGCCCCTCTGCCCAGCGTGTGAAAGGCCCCTCTCAGCAGGGGCATCTGGCAGCAGGAAGCCCTGAGCAGCTCTGAGGTTCCAGAGGGAGAGTCTCACCTCCCTCCTCCCTGGATACTTGGTTTCTAGTCAGGAATTCTTGGCTCCCCAGCTCTCAAATTCCCATGTGCTCCAGAATCCTCTAGGTCAACCTGTAGGCTCCTGGGCTCTAGGTCGAGACATGTGGCCTTAAGAGGATACAGTGAACCCAAGAATATGTATATGTAATAAGAACTGCAAGAAATTCCTAAGTGGAAAAGGTTGGGGGCAAGGGGAGATGTCCTTCAACTCTACTTTAGAAACCCAGACCGGGGCGGGGGTGAGGGGGCATCTAGAAGGGAGGGATTGGGAGTCTGGGATTAGCAGATCAAACTATTATTTATAGAATGGATAAACAAGGTCCTACTGTATAGCACTCAGAAATACATCCAATGTGTGGCCAGTCACTCAGTCCTGTCCGACTCTCTGTGGCCCCGTGGATTGCAGCCCGCCAGGCTCCTCTGTCCATGGGATTTCCCAGGTAAGAATACAGGAGTGAGTTGCCACTTCCTTCTCCAGGGGATCTTTCCAGCCCAGGGATTGAACCCACATCTCCTGCATCTCTTGCGTTGGTCAATGGGTTCTTTACCACTGTGCCACCTGGGAAGCTGTCACTATATTCAATATCCCATGATAAACCATAATGGAAAAGAATATGAAAAAGAATGTAGACATATATATAACTGAAATCACTTTGCTGTACAGCAGAAATTAACACAACACTGTAAATCAACTATACTTCAGTAAAATAAATTTTAAAAAAATGAACCCAGCCTGAAGCACCTCCTTGATCAGCTCCCCACATGTGAGGGACAATTCAAATACGCAGGTGTTCTTTCCACTTGCCTCCACCCATCCCCCTACCTCTGGCCTAGGCGGCTGGGGGCCCCCAGCACATAACTGTCCCTAGGCCATTGGAAAGTCCAGGGCTAGGGGGCATTCGGTTTCCTCAGCAAAACCACACACTCCCCCTCTGTTCCAGCCTCCTTCTTTCTGTTCCTTTACTCACCACTTGGCTATTTCCACGTCAGGGCCTGGCACTTGCTCTTCTCTCCCCGAAATCTTTCTGGGGTTGGCTCCTTTTCACCACCATCTCACCGAGGACTTCGCTGACCATCTAGCCTCTCCAGGGCCTTCTCCATCACCTGACTTTGCTCTGCTTTTTTAATGACACTGAAATTTCCCATTTGTTGTCTGTCTCCCTTATCAAGGAAGCCTGGGTCTCTTGTTTCTCCCTGTGCCTCAGTTTCCACATCTGTAAAATGGGAATAATTTGACCTCACAGGACTATTGGAATGATCAAAGGAGGTAACACGTAAAACCCTCAGAACAGTACACAGAGATGGTTTTTATTGTTCATATTAATATCATCATTCAATGGTTTTTTCTCAGCTTGCAGAACTGCACCTCATACAAAGCAGGCCCCCAGTACACATTTTTGAATGAATATACACGTGGATCCAAGAGCCTTGACACAGAGGATCTGAAAAGTCCCACCCTGTCTGCTTCCCAAGGCCCAGGCCACCCCTTCCTCGTGGGCTGTAATTACCCATTAACCAGAATCCCAGCCCCTGAGGGCTTCACATAGGGCGCCTTCCCCAAAGATGAAGAGCTCATTTGTTAATAACTACATTTACAATATCTAAAATTTTGGTTGTATTGTGAGGCCTTCCCCATTCACCAATAATGACAGACCACTTAAAAAATAAATAACACATATAATTTAAGCAACGAAAACAAATAGCAGTGCTGGCTTTCCCTGGGAAAATATTTTCACTATTTCCTCAAGACGTCCTCAGGGGTGCCCTGCCTCGGCCTCCCCTGCTGAGACGCCTTCTCAGCGGGCGGCCTGGGAGTGGAGCACAGAGTTGCAGTGGGGAGGAGGCCTCGCCCTCAGCCTCTCTGGAGGCTGGGGTCGTTTTCTCCAGCCAGGAAGGGGCAGCTACTTTCTCCTTTCATCCCCACCCCCACTGTACTTCTCTCCTCACCAGGGGTTACATACTCAAGTGCCTATAGGGGCAGACAGGCGACACTCTTGAGCAAGGCAGGGTGTAATGTGGGGCAATAGGGACAGGTGGGGCTTGTGGCAAATTGAAGAGCAAAGTTTCCTCCAATAAGGCCAAAGCTGGCCAAAGCTTGCTAAGCAGATAGGGAAGCATGGAGACCCAGTTTTGCCAAATCTCCTGACATAACGAAAGAACCCACTATTTTATACTTTAAATGTTGGTCCTTTTAATGATCTCAAAGGTCCTAATTCAAGCCCCCATTGTCTCTGCTTTCATCTCTTACTTCACTCATTATGCTGAGGCCACACTGGTCTCTTTACTGTTTGGGAGCCGCGCCAGATACACTCCTACCTCAGGACCTTTGCAATAGCCATCCCACTCACCCAGAGCATTCCTCGCTCAGAGTACAAGGCCAGTGTGGCTGGAGTACAGTAGGTAAGGAGGGACATGGCAGAGAAGGAAGCTGGAGAAGAACCCAGGGTAGCCTGATTACAGATGGTGGTGGGGAGGTTAAAATCATACAGGGATGGTTTTGCTTGTCACAAAGATTGGAGTATGTTATCAGCATTTAGTAGGTAAGGACCTGCATGCCAGATCCCCTTGCAAAGTGTGGACAGCTCTTCACACAAAGAGTTTATCCACTAAACATCAAAGCAGGTGAAAAACAGGTATAATGCTTGGCGCCTAGACTCTCACTTGATTTGATATTTAATATCAAAGGTTTTTATCTTTGGCACAATATTATTTAACACTGAACTTTCTAGGATTGTTGTTTGTGTGTAAATCAAGGGGAAGTTATACTGTATTCTGTTGGGAGCTTTGTCAGGAATTGATCCTCTTTATGGGAACCTCATCATTGAATGGGGCTTCCCAGGTGGCTCTAGTGGCAAAGATTCTGCCTGGCAATGCAAGAGACCCAAGGGATGCTGGTTCAGTCTCTGGGTCGGGAAGATGCCCTGGAGTAGGAAATGGCAACCCACTCCAGTATTCTTGCCTGGAAAATTCCATGGACAGAGGAGCCTGGCAGGCTACAGTCCATGGGGTCACAAAGACACGACTGATCGACTGAACACATACACACATCACTGAAAGCCAAACTGCTTGTAGAGCTTGAATCACCGGCATAGCATCAGTCCGTGTCGACAGGGTCGCATTCATGGAAAGTCTGCCTACGTCTGCTGCAGGCTCTGACGCCTTCACTGTGTCTTGCAGGAGAGTTGGGCTGGAATATTTATGTTCTGAGGTAATTGTTATTTTATTATAAATTAGTTGCCTTTTAATTCACCTCTAGAGTATACTTAGGACATTATATGGCTTATATGGATTTATTTAAATGATGTGTATAGCTAAGTTATGTTATCTATGAATTCCATTTCAGCACAGTGTAAAGAGCATTGCAATGCATTTGTTATTTAATAAAGAAAAAGAGGAAAAGGAAACCATACCTGACATGCCTGAAGCCCCAGATGTGGACGCTTGCAGGATGCAGAAAGGAACTTGGGCCCTTTGTTGGTCAAGCTGGGAGTCCTGGGAAGGCCTCTGGAGAGGCAGGGACACCAGCGAGGGTCTGCTCAGCCAACCAGGAGAAATACTAGGAAGAGCAATGGAGCAGGTGGCAAGAGGTGGGGCTGGGAGACTTGCTGATGCATCAGTGGGATGTGAGAGATGACCCCACAGTTTGGTTCAGAGTTACTCAGGGAAAGAAAAGAGGACAATTTCTGAGCTAGGAACATCTGTGTCTTGATATGGATGCAGTCTGTGCCGAGGGAATAGAAAAAGCCTACTGGCAAGTGCTAGAAGGCAAACTTCTTCCTGCCACCTCACCCCACCCACACCCACTGCAGCCTCACCTTATGGAATGAACATAAGATTGGGAGGCACGACACCTGTGCTTGTGTCCTGGCTCCCACATGGACCAGCTGTGTGCTGCTGAATGGATCACTTGACTGCAAGACTTGATTTCTCCACCCCAAGGACGGGTTGATAATGTTCACTTTAGAGTGTGATTATGAAGACAAAATTAGATGCAAGTAAAATGGGGCAGTGCAGAGGATTATCTCCTTCGCCACTAATGGCTCCATTGCTCTCAAGTTTCTAGACATCCTTATGTCCCTTTGGAGGCTGTCCTCATGTCTATTGGGTCAATGATGCCATCCAGTCATCTCACCCTCTCACTGTCCCCTTCTACTCCTGACTTCACTCTTTCCCAGCATCAGGGTCTTTTCCACTGAGTCGGCTCTTTGCATCAAGTGACCAAAGTATTGGAGCTTCAGCTTCAGCATCAGTCCTTCCAATGAATATTCAGAGTTGATTTCCTTTAGGATAGACTGGTTTGATCTCTTTGCTGTCCAAAGGCCAGACAAATAATTTTTATTAAAAAATAGTTTTTATAAATAACAACCAATCATAAATAAATACAGTACAGGTAGCACCTGTGCTGTGCTTAGTCACTCAGTTGTGTCTGACTCTTTGCAGCCCCATGGACTATAGCCCGTCAGGCTCCTCTGTCCATGGGGATTCTCCAGGCAACCATACTAAAGTGGGTCGCCATGCTCTACTTCAGGGAATCTTCCCAAGCCAGGGATCCAATCCAGGTCTCCCACATTGCAGATGGTTGGTTTCTTTACCATCTGAGTCCAGGGAAGCCCACAGATAGCATGTGGCCACAGTAAAACTCCTAAAGATACAGACAGTGCGCTGCAACTTGGAAAACACATTAAAGGATCTCTTCATCCTGAGACGCTACTGTAGTTTCCGTTTTGAAGATAGGGAAACTGAGGACAGATGGGGCCCACAGAGGCTGAGCTCCAAGATGCTGCCAAATGTATGACCCTGCCTGGAGAGACCACGGGCGAGAGCTCCCATGCGGCCTGTAATAAGAAGCCTGGCACATAGCAGAGGCCTGCGGCAGCATCTGTCCCCAAATGAGACCTCTGGGGCTCCCTACCCCCGCCTCCCACTGTTCCTGACTTCTGAGCATAACGAGGACGGCAAGCTAGGGCCCTGCCAAGACACACTCTCAGAATTTGAATCAAATGGAATTTGAATCAGAAAGTTCCCCAGAGACCCGAATGAGGCTCCACGTTGAAATTTCCAGGAGAGGTAAGTGAGAGTACAGAGCATGTAAGCTGAAATCACTTTGCACCCAAGTGGCTGAGCACACAGGGCACAGCTGAATAAATCAGGAGAAAATGGACATAATTGTGGGAGGGGAGACTAGAGGACCCTCTTGGCTTGCATCAGGGGCCATCCTGAGTCCAGGAACTGAGCCCAGCGAGGGGCAGAAGCGGTAGGGGGATATGACAAAGCTCTCCCTGGCTCCACACCCCGGGATTCTCGCCCCACAGGTATCTAGCTCCTCATTCAGGGCCCCCGGTGTTTAATAGTACTTGGAAGTTCTACCTGGTGTCTAGCTGTTTCTCTCTCTCTTCTTCAAACATTACCCCCTACCCTGGCCAGGGAGGAAAAGGTGACCACTTCTTATGGAGCACTCGTGCTGGATCACCCTCCAAGCAAAGGCCAACATCAAGATGCCACAGATGTCCCCAAAGCTAAAGGGTATCCAGGGAGAGGCCTGCGGATGGTAGGTGGAGCCAGAAGTCTGGTGGGAAAGTGATTTCTGTTCACTCATTCATTTATTCACATGGTCATTCATTCACATGGTGGACTAGCCCTATGTTTGAGGAGTTCGGGGAAGCCTTTGGTGTTCACGCCCACCCACCTCTGAGGGCAGAGAAGAGCAGGGCTGAGTGAGGCCAGATGGTCAGCAGCCTGGCCTTGACATTAGATCCTGCCTTTGCGGGCTGTGTGGCCTTGGCACACCCTACAACATCCAGAGCCTTGGTTTCCTTACCTGTAAGAGGAGAATAGTAGTCAAATCTCAGAGGGAATTCTTGAGGATTAAATGAGATGGCAAGTAGAGGGCTTAGGAAACACGTGGCACGTGGTCAGCCCTCAAAGACAAGGCAGCTGTGTGTTGCTTTTATTGTTATGTCCACTCCCTCCACTAACAGGGCCCAGGCTTGTCTTCACACTGTCCCACACGCATTTCATGCCCCAGGGCCTTTGCTCAGGCTTTCTCCCTCACCTGGAATGTCCCCTCTGCCCTACTTCCTAATGCAGCCCACTCCTGGGGCTAGCCGGCTTCCACATCACCTCCCATGCAGCCTGCTGGGGCATTCACAATGACTGTCCCTTATCACTTCCCCAGGTGCTCATCTCTGCGCACTGGAGGGACCCTCTTTGGCCAGGTCTAAGCCCTCCCCTTTCTCATTCCCTCCAGCAGCCTTGCCCTGGTGTGCTTCCTAGCTGGCTGATGGGATCTGTTCCGGGAAACCACGCCAAGTGTCATCCTCTAAGGCAGTAGTTCTCAACTGGACTGATTTTGCACCCCACCACCCCCTCACAGCCCCAGGCTGGGCGGAGCATTTCGCTCTGTCTGGAGACATTTTTGTTTGTCACGAGTGGAGGGGTGGTGACGTCACTACTCTCATCTAGTGTGTGGCGGCCAGGGAGGGTGCCATTCACCGCTCAGCGCACAGGATGCTACCCGCAATGACCGATCAGCTTCGGAATGTCCATCAAGGGCTGAGGGCGAGAAACCCTGCTTTCAGGAAACACCTGTTCTCCTTCAGCGAGTGAAAACGTGGGGAATTCGGTTCTCAGGACCGCACACCTCACAGCTGGGCTGCCGGCCGGTTTTTACAGCCTCGGGCACCTGGAGCTGTGTCTGCACCGGAAATGGGATCTCGCGCATCCCTTGTCAGAGCATCCGCGAGTCCCTGCAGATTTGTACGAAGTAATTGGCCAAGGCCAGCTGAGCTCGCCTTGTTCCCGCCGGGCAGGGACGATGTCCCATTACCGGGAGGCCGGGTCCCAGCCCGCAGCAGCTCAGAGTGTGGACAGGAGAGGGAGACAGAGGGAAACGGGGCAGGGCCAGAGAGGCCCTGGGATGAGAGGGCAGAGAGACCCCGGTGCGAATGGTTATAAACAGGACAGCACCGGATGTCAGTATCTCCTTCTGAATGCCCAGTCCGTGAGGGCTTAAGCTTTATTCACAACCCTGATGGGATGTCTCTTCCTGCCAACTCACTTCCAGGGGTGTCGTTCGTTGTCCTTACAACCAACCAGATGAAACTGAGGCTGAGAAAAATCAGGTGCTTTGCCAAGGTCACCCAGCTGGTAGGTGAAGAAATAGAGCCTAGAACTCGGATTACCTGAATTATGGATTTTATAAAGGATCTAGTTTGTGCTAAGCACAGTGAAAGTGCCAGGTGGAGAGTTGGTAACCTCAAATAGGGCGGAGAACTCAGAAGAACCTTGATGAAAACCCCGCGGCTACCTTCCTACCGCCCAACTCCTACCTACCAAGAGGCTCTGCCTCCGCCATCATTGATTGGACTGGAAGAGGATGCGGCCCAGTGTGAGCCAATCAGAATTCCTCTCCAAGGGATCGGCCATCAGAACGGGCCACCTGGGGGTCAGAGCGAAGTGGCCTGGGAAAATGTTAATGAAGATCCAGAGAAAGCAGCGTTCTTCTGATCCAGGTGTTCAAAGCCAAGGGCAGGCAGAAACGAGGGAAGGACAAACCCTGCAAACTTCTGTCTGCGTCGTCGGAGGTTCTCAGTCTGTGGAGAGGCGGGCAACTTTCACACAGGAAGCAGCTGACCCGCCACGCAGCCCTGGAGGCAGAGATGGTCTCTGCAATCACTGGTCCTCCAAGTGCCTTACTCCCTGCGTCTGGATTCCAAAGGAAGCTAGACTAGAATGTGGTTTTTCTCTTCGCCTCTAAATCTGAAGTTGACAAACTTTTCCTGTAAAGGACCAGATAGTGTTTTTGGCTTCGAGGGCGACACGGCCTACATCCCAGTGCTCAACTCTGCCATCGCAGGAAAAGCAGCCATAAACAGCAAGGAAATGAAGGAGCGTGGCTGCGTTCCAGAAAGCTTTAAATACCATGATGCAAGAAGGCAGAATTTGGCCCACAGACTGGAGTTTGCTGACTCTTGGTCCAAATAAAGCCTGAGGTCCCGTGCACAGCATTTGTCTAAACCACAAGTTCGTGTCTCAGGAGATGGCATGGCCATTTATCCAATTGTCTGGTGAAAACCTGGTGTAACTGAGCAGACAGTGCCTCACCCCATCCCATCCCCGGGCACTGGCCTCTACACCTGAAGCTGCTTGCTTGCTATAAAGTCCTGTGACTCTGGAGGACAGCACACAGTGTGACGGATGGGGCCTCAGCCCCTCACCCCTTGTGTCTCCAATGTGTGCCCCTGATTCCCCACCCCAGTCCCCAGCCAAAATAAGCTGAGGATCCAAGGACAGAGGAGCCTGGCAGGAGGTCCACGGGGTCACAAAGAGTCAGACATGACATCACAACTAAACAACAACAGCAAAGCCCACAGTGGTAATTTCTCGTTTCGGCATCTTTATTGGCTGTGTTCCCTTCTCAACTCAGCTCTCTCCCCGTGGGTGCTTCCTGGAAGCACTTCTCAAATAACTTCCTCGCTCTGGAATCCTGCTCTCAGGATCTCCTAACCCAGACCAAGACTGCCAGGACTCATCAATGGCCATGCCTATTCTCTCTCATCCCACACCCAGACTGTCATCAAATCAGTCCTTCAAAACATATGGAGGATCAAGCTGATCACTGCCACTGCTCTCCTCTCGGTCTGAGTCAGTCATCTCTGGGACCCTCAGAGTCCGTTTTCCCCATACACAGCAACCAGATGAAACCAATGCAAGGCCAGTTCCCACCGATGCTCAAAACCCTCCCAGGGCTTCCCATCCATTTAGCATAAAATGCCCGACCTTAACCTCATCTGCAAGACTTTATAGGATCTGACTTCTTACCACTGCTCGGATCTTCCTTTGCAACTCTCTCCCTCTCAGTCTAGTTCAGACTCTGGCCCGCTTTTGAGGACGCTACTTGTGCCCCTGCCTCAGGGCCTCCACACTGGCTCTTGTGTTTGCTTAAACACTGTTCCCTGAAATATCTACGTGGCTTCTCCTCTCACTACATTCAAGTCTCTTCTCAAATTTGACTTGATTAATGATGTCCGCACTGTCTACCCTCCTTAAGACAGAACTTTTCCGGGGACTTCCCTGGGGGTCCGGTGGCTAAGACACTGTACTCCCAATACAGCGGCCTTGGTTTGATCCCTGTCAGGGAACTAAATCCCATATGGCCTCAACTAAAGAGCCTGTGTGTGGCAACTAAGATTTGGTGCAACCAAATAAATAAATTTCAAAATAATAATAATAAATAAATATCAAGAGAGAAGCTTTACCTATTCATCCTCTTGCCCTACTATCCTGCATATATTCTAAATATTATATATTTATTTGCTAATTTGATTTTGTTTTGTCTTTTTTTTTTTTTTACTTTAAAAAACTTTTTATTTTGTATTGATTAACAAACAACACTGTGATAGTTTCAGGTGAACAGCAAAGGGACGCAGCCATACATATACATGTATCCATTCTCCCCCAAACTCCCCTCCCATCATCAGGCTGCCACATAACATTGGGCAGAGTTCCACGTGCTATATACAGGAGGTCCTCTGGCAGGTGGATTCTTACTCATTTTTAAAAACTTTGTTCAAACTGCACCTTTGTTCAAACTGTCACTGAAGCCTTGGTCCCTGTGGCCTCTTAGACACGTGGAGGTTGACAGTTTTGTCTTTCCCAACTAGAGTGTAATCTGCTTGGTCTGTGCCTGGCATGTTCTCGTTATTTAAAGCATGTTAGTTAAGGTAGAGAAAAAGACCTTAGGCTGCTTGGGTCCAAATCTCAGCTTTGACATGAACAGCTGTATGACCTTGGGCAAATCATTTTCCTTCCCCATGCCTCAGTTTCTCATCTGTATTATGGGAATAAATAAGAAACAATGATAATAAAACATATCAGTTCAGTTCAGTTCAGTCGCTCAGTCCTGTCCAAATCTTTGCGACCCCATGAATCACAGCACGTCAGGCCTCCCTGTCCGTCACCATCTCCCAGAGTTCACTCAGACTCACGCCCATTGAGTCAATGATGCCATCTCTGTTGTCCCCTTCTCCTCCTGCCCCCAGTCCCTCCCAGCATCAGAGTCTTTTCCAATGAGTCAACTCTTCACATGAGGTATAATGGGATTATTGTGGAGATAAGGTGAGATAGGGCTTCCCTGGTGGCTCATATAGTAAAGAATCTGCCTGCAGTGTGGGAGACTTGGATTTGATCCCTGGGTTGGGACGATGCCCTGGAGAAGGGAATGGCTACCCACTCCAGTATTCTGGCCTGGAAAATTCCATGGACTGTATGATCCATGGGGTCACAAAGAGTTGGACACAACTGAGCAACTTTGACTTTCACTTTCAAGGTGAGAGAATCCAAGTATAGTGCTGCAGATATTACAGTGCTTAATAAGTGGCAACTGTGTTTGCCACTGGGATGATCATAGGGCCTCAGTTTCCCAATCTATGAAATGGGTCTGTTGCAAGACTTAAATGAGGTGTAGAATGGACATTGCTTGGCACACAATCTTCTATTAAAATTAGTGATTTTTTAAAATACACACACACACACACAGACACGTCCAGTCAACGAAGTGCCATTCATGTCTGCCTTCCCTAAGCAGATTCCCTGAGGACTGGGAATTAGCATGACCATAAGACCGTGAATTCAATGGCTGAAGAAGGGTGGCTTCTGTTCAGCCACATCCACACTGGTTGCCTCTAAGCTGATGCCAGCACATTCTTTCTGGGAGTTTTCTCTTCGCGCACACTCTGCAACCCTGGACTCCAGCGGACAGGCAGCCCGGCAGCCCTGTTAAAGCTCCACACAGGCACAGAACCCCAGCTGCTCCCCCTCCAGAGCCCAGACCACCAGGCTGAGCAGCCACCGCGCCTCTGTGTGGTGTTGCTCCTTATTAGGCATCATTAGGTACACAGTAATTATAATAATTATGTGCACTGCTTAGGCGACCATCCTCAGTAACAACCACTGCTATTCAGAAGTCATAATTGCTGCATCAAAACTTAAAATGAAGGCTAATTCGATGTCAGCTGCTCCCCCTACCCCAACTCACAGCCCTCAACATAATCTCTATACCCAAAGTGCCCCATGACCCCCAGCCATCCTTGATTAATCTGCAGAACCCCAAACAAAGAATCTGGTCCACAGGAGAGCATGACTCTGCCAGTGGGATTACAAGGAAGCATGAAGAGGCTTGAGGATGATTTTGTGGGGGTGTTGAATCATTTAAAAAGAAAAGAATTTGAGGGCAAGAGGTGATTGCAGAGCCTGGGTGGTGGCAGCGGGGGGAAGGGAACACGGTCAGGAGATGGGGTTTGAATCCATGTTGTGTCAAAGGCTTCCATGACGTTGAGCAGGTCACCCCTTCCCCATCAGTGAAGTGGGTGGGGTTGACTTGGGGAAGCACAATAAGGGCTTTCCCTCTAATGATATTTTATAGGGGAGCAACAAATAAAGATATGCAAGCAGAGCTACTTTGAGAAAGGTGAAACAAGAGAGTCTGAGGACCCCCCCTGCCCTATGCCATCACACAGCACCTCTGAAATATCTCTGTGAACCCCTAGGTGTCAGGGCATATCAATGCCCTCTGAAGCACAGGGGGATCACTGGGGAGATTTTAAAACTGCTGATGCCCAGGTCTTACTCCCAAGGTTCTGACTTTACTGCTCTGGATGCAGCCCAGACACCAGGATTTTTAAAGTTTCCCCAGGTGATGCTAAAATGCAGCCTCATTATACCTGGACATTATACCTGGGCTTCCCTGGTGGCTCAAACAGTAAAGAATCTGCCTGCAATGTGGGAGACCCACGTAAGATCCCTGGGTCAGGAAGACCCCCTGGAGAAAGAAATGGCAACCTACTCCAGTATTCTTGCCTGGAGAATCCAATGGAGAGAGGAGCCTGGTGGGCTACAGTCCATGGGGTTGCAAAGAGTTGGACATGACCAAGTGACTAACACACACTCACACTTGGACATTCAAAGGGTCTCGATTCCGCCCAGCCTAGTACAAGCATCTCCTTCCTGGGCCTCAGTTTCCTCATTTTCCAAGTGAAAGTGTTGAATGCAATGGCTTCCACCGGCCTCCCAGTTCTCATTTCCCTCAGGTGGGGAATCACTCCCAAGCTCGGCATGATGGGACTGCTTAAAGCAGGAGGTAAAACATGGCTGTTTGTGTCCCTTTTTTTCTGCTGAATGTTTGTATCCACTTCTATTATGCAGGCCTGGCCTCAGTGCTATAGAACAAAAAATCATAAGAAGACTACTGAGCATTCCTTGCCCTCCAAGCACTTTGGAAACCAACAGAGAACCATTTATTGAAAATAAAAGGGCTAAACAGGAATATACACATACGCATTAGTCATTAGCATTCCCCCAAGGTAAACTATGGTTCTTGTGACTTAAATCCAGCATTTCTCCAAGTGGGCTGGGCAGGGCACTAATCCCACAAGAAGATGCTCACTGAAGATCTGGACACGTGACAAAACACTAGGAAAGAGTCACATACGAAAGTCACAATGCAAGTGAGCCGAGTAAGAAGAACCCTGCAATAAAGAATCCTACTTCATTCTTTTTAGCCTGTAGTTCCCAGACCTTCTTTGACTAGAGAACTCCACTCAGGGTCTTTGGCACTAGCGGTCATCTGAGCACAGGCAGAAACAAAGATCCAGGCATGGACACCCAGTTAATGCAGCCTAAGGAATGGAGGTCTAATTTTGAGCAGCTTTGGGCAGAATGTTGGTAAAATTGCCACAAATTTGTCTGACTTTGGCTTCAGGAAAGACAATGTTCTCACATGGTTCTGAAAGAAATGGAGACAAGCCATGGGTGCATTTTAGGAATTGAGGGGCGGCACAGGGCAGGCCTGTCCATACAAGCCTGGATATGGATCCAGAACATGAGTCAGCAAGAAGCATCCAGAGGGGATTCAGACAGAAGCTCCTACGTTATCCCCATTAGAAGAGATGGGTAGCTGACAGCCCTCATTTGGACAGGTCAGTTATTCACAGGGAAACTTTCTGTTGCCTTTGTAAAATTTCAGGTTTTAAAAAACACAAATTTTCAGTAAGAGATGGGTTAGACATCAGTAGCATCTCAAGAGGAGGAATTTCTTGAGATTTCAGTGGTTGCCAAGTACCCCCAAAGTACCTAAATGCCTCAAGTAAACCCTTTAATTCCATCCTAAGTAATCCCTGAGTCTATAGAATCATAGCGGGTTTCACAGAGGCAGTGGCAACAAGGCGAGGTTTTGCAAATGGTGACTGCAAAAGAACCTAGCCGGTGCCTAGGAGGAATCTGTACTCTAGAGTGGATTCTTCTAGAGTGTGATTACCTTCCTGATCTATGGGTAATCCAAAGATCTTCTCATGCAGTTCAGGAAAAGGGCCTAGAATATTCCTCTTTCATCATGAAGCCTTGAATTCTAGGGGCTGCCACTGTGTGCTTGAGCCATAAAGGAGCTCTGTGGGGCCAGGAGGAAAAGAGCAAATGATTCTTACATAGTACCCACTACATGCTAAGCACTGCTCTAAGTACTTTACATGTATTATCTCATTTAATCCTCAATATAACCCTATCAGTTGTTACTGCTATCATTCCCATTTTGCAGATGAAACTGAAGCAAGGAGAAATTAGGCAACTTGCGCTAAGGTCCTCATCATAGCTGGACATGGTAAGGAACACAAGGGTAACAGTGTTCTCTTTTTCTCAACTTCTTCCCTTGGGCACTTCATTAGCCTGAATTCCTCCAGGTTTTCCAAGCAGGGCACTGAGGTAGAGGGGCTGTTTACAAGCTAAGAACCAGAAACTTCTGTTGGGATTCCCTGAAGATCCTTGGCCAATAGAGGTGCTATGCATGTGCAGAACAAGACTCTGCAAGGCTAGTTGAGAGTTAGTGATGAAGGCTGATGGCTAGACATCAGAAGTTACACCATGTAGGGAGTTCTGGCCCAGGGAGAGTGAGAAGGCTCCCACTGAACACCTCAGGCATAAAACTGAGAAACTAGAAAGTCTATGCAATGGAAGAACCACATTCTAAAGTAAGGGCCACGTCCTAAGACTGAAAGACAAAAATCAACATAGATGCAGCATAACAAAAAAATAAAATAAAATCAAACCTAACAAAATCAAGAGAATCCACCAGTAGTTTAACCAATTGCCAGAGCAAACAGCAACACTACTTAAAAGAAAACAGCGAAATCCAAATTATCCAAAATATCAATGCAATAAACAGTTCCTACATGTGTAAAAAGCAAAGCAAAACATACAAAAAAGCACACAGGAAAGTAACCCCAAATTAAGTAGAAAATAGAAACAGATCTGAGTTATTTAGAATTTATAATTGACAGCCAAGTACATTTAAACAGGCATATAGTGTTAAAGAACTTAAAGGAAAAAAAAACGTGGAGAATTAAAAATGGGGACCTTCAAATACAAATCATAAAAGAGAATCAAATGGAAAGTCTGGAGCTGAAAAGTTCCATAACTGAAATGAAATATTCTCTGGATGGTCTTAAAATCAGAATGGAAGTGGCAGAAGAAAGCCAGGAAACTTGAAGACAGATCAGCAGAAATTACCCAATTTGAAGAACAGAAGCAGCCAAAAAACTTTAAAAAATGAACTGAGCCTCAGCTACTGTAGAACAATATTAACTAGTTTAAAACAGATGTTATTGGCACTCTAGAAGGATAAGAGAGGAGGAGAGAAATATTTGAAAGAATATTTTCCAAGTTTGAGGAAAAGTACCAGCTGAGAGATCTAAGAAGCTCAGGAGATCCCACCATAAATATAAATATAAGAAAGCATACACAGGCAGCTCATAGTCAAAACGCTAACAAAGTAAAAGATGTATCTAAAAAGTAGAGAAAAATACAATACATGAAAATAATAATTATATAGCTGATAAGTAATCTCATCAGAAAACATGCAGATAAGAAAAACTAGAAGCTATGTCTTTAAGACATTGAAAGATAAAAACTATCAATCCAGAGTTAATATCTGTCCATCTAGATATTGATATATCTGGCAAAAATGTCCTTCAAAAATAAGAGTGCAATAAATATACTTTCAGATAAACAAAAGCATAGAGAATTCATTGTCAGGAGACCTACATTACAAAAAAAGAAATGCTTTTAAAAAGTTTTTTAGGCAGTTCAGTTCAGTTCAGTCGCTCAGTCGTGTCCGACTCTTTGCGACCCCATGAATCGCAGCACGCCAGGCCTCCCTGTCCATCACCAACTCCCGGAGTTCACTCAGACTCATGTCCATCGAGTTAGTGATGCCATGCAGCCATCTCATCGGGGTAATTAAATCAGATGGCAACTCAGGCTTTGGGAAAGAAATGAAAGAGTACTGGAAATGGTGAACATGTGAATATATTTTAAAAGATTCCCTTTTCCTTCTCTTTGACTTTGTAATAGACAACTGACTATTCAGAGCAAAAATAGTAGCACTGCTTTGTAAAGTTTATAACTTATGCAGAAGAGAGAATGGCAATGATGATGATGATGGTGATGGTGATGGAGACAGACAGATCTCAGACAGATGTACATAGATAGAGAAATATGAAAATAATAGCACAATGAATAGGGAAGAACAAATGAAAATGATAGCATATAAGATTCTTATATTTTAGATGAAGTGGTAGAATATTAACTCTCAGTAGAGTTAAAAAGAAATATATCTGAAAAAAAGAATAGAAGGAAAAATGGAATCAAAAAGTTTCTATATTCCAAAATAGAGAAAGACAAAACAGAAAGAAAAAGATCAAATAGAGAATAAATAGTAAGGTGACATGATTTAAACCCAACTGTATTAAGAACAAGAAATGGCAATTTTCTGAACTTATAGTTGATTTACAATGTTGTGTTAATTGCTATTGTACAGCAAAAGATTCATATATAAATATATATGTATATCTTTTCATATTATTTTCCATTATGGTTTATCCATATATATATATGGTTAAGTGGATATGGATATATATATAGTTCCCTGTGCTCTACAATAGAACTTTGTTTTTTTTAATCCATCCTATTTATATTAAAAACTCACTTTATATCCAAAAGCACAAATAGGTTAAAAGTGAAAGGATGCAGGAAAAATTATGCATGAAAATAATCAAAAGAGAACTGAGGCAGCCTAACTAATATCAGACAAAATGGGCTTTGAGACAACAAATTTCCCAAGAGATGAAGAAGGAACTTACACATTGATAAAAGAGTCAACCCATCAAGAAGCTATTAAATATAGCAATTATATACAGCAATTATATACATATATATGCTTAACAACAGAGTCCCAAAATATGTGAAGACAAAATTGACGAAATTGAAGAGAGAAATAGACAGTTCCACAATAATAGTTGGAAACTTCAATACCAAACATTCAATAATAGGTAGAACAGCTAGGTGGAAGATTGATTAGGAAAGTAGATTTGAACAGCACTAAAAGTCAATTCAATCTTATAGAAGCATACAGAACACTTCATCCAACAACAACAGAATATACATCTTTTAAAGTGTATGCAAAACATTCTCCAGTATAGACCATATGTGCAGCCGCAAAAGCAGTCTCAATAGATTTTAAAGGGTTTAAATCATACAAAGTAAATTCTTTGGTCACATGTAATTAAATAACAAATAAATAACAGAGGAAAAGTGGAAAATTCAGACGTCTTAAAATTAAACAACACACTCTTAAATAACTAATGGATGAAAGAAGAAATTCCAAGGGTAGAAAATATTTTGAAACAAAAAATGAAAACACAAAATACAAAAAGTTATGGGATGCAGCAAAAGCAGTGTCAAGGAAAAACTGTAGCTTTAGATGCCTACATTTAAAAAGAAGAAAGATCTCAAATCAAAAACTTAACCTGACACATTCAAGAAGTAGAAAAAGAAGAGGAAAATAAACCCAAAGCTAACAAAAGGAAGAAAATGATAAATATTAGAGTCAGTTAAGTAGAATCAAAAATAGAGACTCAATAAAATCAAAAGTTGGTTCTTTTAGGAGATCAACAAAATTCACAAACTTTTTGCAAATATTTGGGTTTTTACAAATTGAAGGTTTGGGCATTGTCATATGATGGTTAACATTTTTCAGCAGTAAAGTTATTTAAAGTATGTACATTGTATACAATATCACTATTATATACTTAATAAACTACAATACAATGTAAACACAACTTTTAAATGTATTGAGAAACCAAAAAAAAAAATTGTGTGACTCACTTTATAGTGATATTCACCTTATTATGGTGATTTGGAACTGAGCCGACAGTATCTCTGAGTTATACCTGCAAAGAGAGTTAATCAGTAATCAAAACTTCCTAAGAAAGAAAAGTCCAGGACCAGATGGATTCACCGGTGAATTATACCAAACATTTAAAATTAATACCAATCTTCTAAAGTCTTCCAAAAATTTGAAGAAGAAACATTTCTGAATGCATTTTATGAGGTCAGCATGACCCTAATACCAAAGCCAATCAAAAATAATACAAGAAAACAACTGACTAATACAACTTATAAATACAGATATGAAAAATCCTCAACAAAATACTAGCAAACCAAACCCAGCAACATATTTAAAGGATTATGTACCATAACCATGTGAAATTTAACACAGAAACACAAAGTTGGTTCAGTCTTCAAAAAATGATATAATACATCACATTAATAGAATGAAAGAAAAGATATTCATAATAATTCCAATTGATGCAGAAAAAAAAAAATTGACATAAGCCCACACCCTTTAATGAAACAAACCAAGGGGATAAACAAACCAACATGATAAAGACCATTTATGAAAAACCCACAACCAACATCATAATCAAAGGTGAAAGTCTGAAAGCTTTCCCACTAACAGACAAGACAAGGATTTTGCTTTCAGTATTTCTATTCAACACTGAAATAGTTCCAGCCAGAGTTACTAGGCAAGATAGCATTTAAAATTGGAAAGAAGACATAAAACTTTATCTGCAGGTAGAAAGCCCAAAAGACTCCACAACAATACAAGAAAATTTTATCCATCAAAGAACACCATCAAAAGAATTAAAAAAAAAAAAAAACAACAAAATGGAAGAAAATATTTATAAATCATATCTCTAATAAGGGTTTGGTAATCCAGTAAGTATTATCTTGTAACTCACTGACCAAAAGATAAGCAATCCAATTAAAGTGTGGGCAAAAGACTTGAATAGATATTTCTGTAAAGATATATAAATTACCAATAAGCACATAAAATGAAGCTCAATGTCATTAGTCATCAAGGAAGCTCAAGTCAAAATCACAATAAAATAGTACTTCACACCCACTGCTGCTGCTGCTGCTAAGTCGCTTCAGTCGTGTCCGACTCTGTGCGACCCCATAGACGGCAGCCCAGCAGGCTCCCCGGTCCCTGGGATTCTCCAGGCAAGAACACTGGAGTGGGTTGCCATTTCCTTCTCCATTGTGTGAAAGCGAAAAGTGAAAGTGAAGTCGCTCACTCGCGACCGATTCCTAGCGACCCCATGGACTGCAGCCTACCAGGCTCCTCCATCCATGGGATTTTCTAGGCAAGAGTACTGGAGTGGCTTGCTATTGCCTTCTCCGCTTCACACCCACTAGCTTGGTTATAATTAACAGCAACAACAAAGGAAACTGGAAAACAACAAGTGATGGTGATGATCTGGCATCTTCATACATTGCTGGTGGGAATATAAAATGATACAATCGCTTCGGAAATCAGTGTGGCAGCTCCTCAGTAAGTTAAACATATTATTAAACCATATGACCCATAATTTCCATTCCTAAGTATGTGCCTAAAAGAACTGAAAATGAATGTTCAAACACAAACTCGTCCACAAATGTTCGTGGCAGCACTATTTGTGATAGCCTAAAGGTGGAAATAGCCAAATATCTATAAGCTAATGGATGTATAAACCAAATACAGTATATCCATACAATGAGATACTATTTAGCCAAGAAAAATGAAGTACACACTACAATTTAGATGGATTTTTAAAACATTATGCTAAGTGAGAGAAGCCCAACACACACAGTTTTACTGTGTAATTCATTCATATGTAATATCCAGAACAAACAAATCCACAGAGACACAAAACAGATTACCAGTTGCGAAGGCCAGGGAGCAGGAGGGGGTGGGATGTTAAGTTGCTTCAGTCGTGTGCAACTCCTTGCAAACCCATGGACTGTAGCCCATCAGGCTCCTCTTCCCATGAAATCTTCCAGGCAAGAATACTGGAGTGGGTTGCCATTTCCTTCTCCAGGGGATCTTCCCCACTCAGGGATCCAACCTGGTTCTCTTAAAATCTCCCGCATTGGCAAGTGGGTTCTTTACCGGATGCTTAACATATAAGAAAGTTGAGCACTGAAGAATTGATGTTTTTGAACTGTGGTGTTGCAGAAGATTCTTGAGAGTCCCTTGGACTGCAAAGAGATCAAATCAGTCAATCCTAAAGGAAATCAGTCCTGAATATTTATTGGAAGGACTGATGCTGAAGCTGAAACTCCAATACTTTGGCCACCTGATGTAAAGAACTGACTCATTGGAAAAGACCCTGATGCTGGGAAAGACTGAAAGCAGGAGGAGAAGGGGATGAAAGAGGATGAGATGGTTGAAAATTCACACATGACACAGGGACAGAGATGCACAGTGGCAGTACTATTCACACTGACACAGGCCACACTAGACATACACCACACCAGGCATCCCAGATATACACCTATCAGACACCCTGATGAGATGAGATGGATGGCATCACCGACTCGATGGACGTGAGTTTGAGCAAGCTCTGGGAGTTGGTGACGGGCAAGGAAGCCTGACGTGCTGCAGTCCATAGAGTCGCAAAGAGTTGGACATGACTGAGCAACTGAATTGAACTGAATGTACAAGGAGTTTTCTCAAGGGCGATGAAATGTTCTGAAACTCTGTAGTAGTAATAATCACAGGACATTGTGTATGTACTCAATGCCACTGAATAATACACTTTAAAATTTAAAATGCTGAATTTTATGCTATGTGTATTTTAACACAATAAAAACAATAAGATACCACCAAAAAAACCCAGACTCAGATATTCCAATAGAAGTGTGCAATGTGTACAATCTTCCTCTTCTACACTAAAATAATTCACAAAATATTAGCAAATAGAACCCAGCAATACGTAAAAAGATAATACATCTTGGCAACAAAGTGCGATTTATTTTTATATGCAGGACCGATTTAATATTTGAAAGGCATACAATATAACTTATCACAGTAACAAAGGAGAAAAATCATTGGATCATCTTAATAGATTCATCAAACGCATTTGAAAAAACTTAACACTCATTCGAAAACTAGCTAAATGTCTCTCCCACTCTCATCTCGTGGCTGGGAAAACTGGAGCCCAGGAGGATCCCATGGGGGTCAGCAAATGGAACAAGGGTTCCTCATGATGGTTCACCTGTAGCTTCATTTCAACCCACCCTGGGTGTCGCATCTTCCAGCCAGCCACCATTCCCAGGCCACTGGGTTTCCCAGGAAAGCTGGATGTTCATAGGCACGTGGTCAGACATATGTACAGACACATGTACAGACAGATTTGTACATGTTCACACACATCTAGACAGTCCCAGAAATTCACACATGACACAGGGACAGAGATGCACACTGGCAGTACTATTCACACTGACCCAGGCCACACTAGACATACACCACACCAGGCATCCCAGACATACACCTATCAGACACCCTGCCCCACGCACCAATATACTTACGTCTACACCACAGGCTCACACACAGGGCCCCAGGCAGAGATAGCTGTTGAGGTTCCTGCTCAGATATGTATGCCCACAAACAAACAAAGGCATACACACAGCAGAGACACACACTGTCCACCACGGCCAGGAGACTCACACAGGCCACCACAATCACAGGCACGCGCACTCCCACACAAGCAGACAGACCTGCAAAGACAGCACACACCCCCACAGGTTCACACCCATTCTGCCGCAGGAGCACAGATGTGTTTACACACCCCGACACCAGCACACGTTGCACGTGTGCTGAGAAACAGCGTGCTCTCCCACGCACGTGCGCACACACACGCAGACACAGGGGCGCGCCCAGCACACAGGCAGCGTCTCCAGCCCGCGGTTCCTGGGCCGGTGCTGCCACACAGTGGAGACGCGGCACCCTCCCCGGGGGCCCCCGCCCCCCTCCCCAGCTCCCGGGCAGTCACGGGCAGTCACGTGGATGAAAAGACAAAAATATGGATGGGGCGGGGGAGGCGGGTAGTGAGGAAGGGAAGGGGCAGAAGATGAAATAATAATACTGCTGGGTTTGTTCATTTCGGTGATAATTAGCGGTGCATTCACGCCGCCTCACCGGCCGCTCCCGGCTGATCCCGCGTGATGGATGCCTGGTGGTGCTGAATGCAAATTAGCATAATTTCATTACCGAGGGACCCGTGAAAAGGTTCAATTATAGAGCAATCTCATTAATACCAGGGCTTGTTAAACTAATAGAAAGAGACAGGCCCCGCAGCTCCAAGAGGTAGGCATGTGCTCGGAATGCAATTAATGCTGGAACCCCTAGTACCTGGGCCGCGCCTCATCCCCTAGAACCGACCCCTAGTGCCCTGCAGACTTGGGCTCCCAGGGAGACAAGGGGCCCCCGAACTTGGTGGCCCAGAGCCTGATAAATAGACACCCATCGGAGAAGTAAAGCATCCAGGCTGAGTCAGCCTTTCCAAATCAAGCCTGAGCCTACAGATGGGGAGACTGAGGTCCACAGAGTGGCAACCCACCGTCAGGGACCTCGGAGGCAGCATGGCAACAGAGGGGAACATTCAGGAGAGGGGAGGTGACGCTCATCCCTGCTTTAGACACTGGCCTACATAACAACTTCCCAGGAGCCTCTCCCACTCTGACTCAGTTTCTCCATCAGCACTTGGAAACAGAAATGGAGGTCTCCAGAAGGCTCTCTCTTACGAAATTATCTGGCTTCATCATGTCATGAGAAAAAGAGAGGGTTGCTTGGCATTCCTTCCTGTCCTCATGAATCTTATCAAAGCAAAAGGACCAGCTTCACCCCTGCCCCCACCAGAGCCAGCCACTTGAGCCCCCAGCATCTTAAGAAGAGGGGCTGTGTCAGAGCACCACAGACTGAAGGCTCAGACCATTGGAGGAAGCAGAACTCCAGCACCGTACCTCCATCTCCACTTCCATGCAACCCCTCCCACCTGCACACCCAGCCTAAAGGCCAGAAGGCACAGCTCTCTTTGAGGGAGGAACCACCGCTTTCTTCCCCAACACCCAGGACTTGGATCCAGAGGCCAGCACATTCTGCCTTTGGCATCAGAAAGTTTCTTAGGGATGTCATCTTTGCCCCTTTCTTCAATTTCAGCAAAAGGGGGTCATGCTTGACATTCAACTTTCCCCACACTCCCCACCCCCCGCACCCTCAAAAACCCTTCACAGTGACCTCAGGCACAGCTAGCTCCCTTCCCAGCCCTGGCATTGTGAACACACCAAGTTGGGTCATATGAATTTGCTGTATTTTTTATCACCTCCGTAATATTTGATTTTTTTCCTGCGATTGTAAGTAAAACAGCACAAGTCCCAAAATACCCCCAAGCTGGAGAATGACTCACACTGTATATTACTGAACACATAAAAATATGCAGTGACTCAGAAGGGCCCAGCAGAAGCGACAACCCCCACAAAAGGCCCCATTGTTCAGATTCTCAAGGTAGAGGAGGGGGACTCCCCGATCACCAACCCTGGCTCTGGCTGCTGACACTTGTCAAACGCCTGGCAGTCTGCGGTGTGTTTGGATTCTCTCTTTTTCTCATGACATAATGAAGCCAGATAATTTCATAAGAGAAAGTCCCCTGGAGACCTTCGTTTCTGTTTCAAAATGCTGATTGGGAAAGATGAGGAGGCAACCTCAGAGACCATCTGGCCATAGGACCCCAAGAAGCTGAATGTCCAAAGGAGGGGCTTCTGGTCACGCTGATATCCACCTCCTCTTAGGGGACCCCAGCAGAGCCTGGGATGGGGGACTGAACACAAGAGGAAGGACAGAGTGATGGGAAGAGGAACACAGACCCAGGATCCCAGGTCAGCTGTGATCGCTGGTCCCCATAGGCACGTGATTGGACCTTGGAAGGGGCCTGTGGAGCTGCAGGCAAGGCTGGGTCCTGGAGTGCCTCCTCTGACCAAGAAGGGCTCAGGAGCTACAGGAGGGGCAGCCAGCCCTGCAGAACCAAGAAACAGAAGGGGAGATAGCATCTTCAAAGTTAGGAAGGTAAGCACCGGAAGCGCTGGAAATTAACACTGGGATGCTGTGTGAGTGGAGTAGGCGTTCAGTGTGAGCGTCGTCCTCCTGTGAGCACAGTCCTCATCCATCATAGCAGAAAGTCGATAGATAATGTCTAAAACTGATGAATCAGGAAATAGTGGCAGACGTGCATTATTGAGAGATATGGGTAGTGCCAGGAGGCCAGGCTGGGAGTGAGCGTGGAGGCTCTGGGAAGAAGGCCTGCGCCACCAGGAAAGGAAGGAGACTGGGATTGCGTAGGAAGCCGACCAGCACTGTTTCATTGTTTGAAATATTGTCTTAAAGTTCTGTTGTTTATGCTCCTGGCAGTGGCTCTGCTTCATCACCATCACCCTGAATGGTTTTAGTCACTCCCTGATCACGTAAATGAGAGGGGCTGCTGTCTGTGTGTGTGTACGTGTGTGTGCACACCTGTAAATCACCACTTTACTAGGCAGACATCCACCCAGTCTCTTTCTTATCTGCATCTCAATCTCTCTTATCTACATATTTGGAAGCCTTTCCTTTCTGATGGTCTGAGGTTTTGTAAGGATGAAGTTGAAAGCCAGAAGACCCAGTTTCATCCCGGTTCTGCCACTTTCTACCTGTGTGACCTTGAACGAGACACTCACCCTCTCTGTGTCAGGTTTTCCTCCTCTTTAAAATAAGCAGGCTAGGGACCTCCCTGGTAGTCCAGTGATTAAAAAAGAATTCACCGTCCAGGGCAGGGGACACAGGTTCCATCCCTAGTCAGGGAACCATGATCTCATATGCCATAGGGCAACTAAGCCCAAGCACTGCAACCAGGGAGCCCAAGCACCGCAACTAGAGAATCCTGCACACTGCAGCGAAGAGCCGGCACCCCACAGTGAAGATCCAGTGAAGCCAAAACAAATAAATAAGCAGGGTAACTGCAGAGTCACCACAGGGATCCAGTGAAGGACAGTAGGTATCAAAGTGGCTTGTTAGCGTCACAAATCCAAGGGGTTGTGGAAATCTGTGGGGTTGCTGCAGGTGGATCCTCATTCCTGAGGCTCCCTTGACTCAGATGGTATATTGCTGCCTCTGTTCCATTTCCTCCTTCCCCTGTGTCTTGCTTTCTCTCATCTCATCCCCTACTTTGAGGGATCATTGGAAAGAAGTAGGTTAAAAGCTTAAACTACAGTGAAAGACCAGGGGATGGAGAGAAGCAAGATTAGGGAGGGAGATGACCCCAGAGGATGACTGGTGTATGGATGGAGGAGGAAGGGGCACCAAGTGTGATTCTGTGCTAATCGGGACTCTTTGGGGGGAGTCGCAGAATCTAATCCAATCTGGCTTGGATGAAAAAGATAAGCTGACAGGCTTATCTAACTGGGAGCCTGATGCCATCTTCAGGCATGGCTGGATCCAGAGGTTCTATCCTTTAGAACCTGTGTCTCTCTCCAGGTGTCAGTTCTGTCTCCTCTGCGGCAGTTAAAATAACAAGGAGGCTTCTTCCAAGTGATGGGGAGGATGGTCTTTGTTGAACTTAGTTAGTTCAGTCGCTCAGTCGTGTCCAACTCTGTGACCCCATGAATCACAGCATGCCAGGCCTCCATATCCATCACCATCTCCCAGAGTTCACTCAAACTCACATCCATTGAGTCAGTGATGCCATCCAGCCATCTCATCCTCTGTCGTCCCCTTTTCCTCCTGCCCCCAAGCCCTCCCAGCATCAGAGTCTTTTCCAGTGAGTCAACTCTTCACATGAGGTGGTCAAAGTACTGGAGTTTCAGCTTTAGCATCATTCCTTCCAAAGAACACCCAGGACTGATCTCCTTCATAATGGACTGGTTGGATCTCCTTGCAGTCCAAGGGACTCTTAAGAGTCTTCTCCAGCACCACAGTTCAAAAGCATCAATTCTTCGGTGCTCAGCTTTCTTCATAGTCCAACTCTCGCATCCATACATGACCACTGGAAAAACCATAGCCTTGACTAGACAGACCTTTGTTGGCAAAGTAATGTCTCTGCTTTTCAATATGCTATCTAGGTTGGTCATAACTTTTCTTCCAAGGAGTAAGCATCTTTTAATTTCATGGCTGCAATCACCATCTGCAGTGATTTTGGGGCCCAAAACGATAAAGTCTGACACTGTTTCCACTGTTTCCCCATCTATTTGCCATGAAGTGATGGGACCAGATGCATGATCTTCATTTTCTGAATGTTGAGCTTTAAGCCAACTTTTTCACTCTCCTCTTTCACGAAGAGGCTCTTTAGTTCCTCTTCACTTTCTGCCATAAAGGTGGTGTCATCCGCATATCTGAGGTTATTGGTATTTCTCCCAGCAATCTTGATTCCAGCTTGTGCTTCATGCAGTCCAGCGTTTCTCATGATGTACTCTGCATATAAGTTAAATAAGCAGGGTGACAATAGACAGCCTTGACGGACTCCTTTTCCTATTTGCAACCAGTCTGTTGTTCCATGTTCAGTTCTAACTGTTGCTTCCTGACCTGCATACAGGTTTCTCAAGAGGCAGGTCAGGTGGTCTGGTATTCCCATCTCTCTCAGAATTTTCCACAGTTTATTGTGATCCACACAGTCAAAGGCTTTGGCATAGTCAATAAAGCAGAAATAGATGTTTTTCTGGAACTCTCTTGCTTTTTCGATGATCCACAGCTTCTAATTTCACGAGAGCCTTTCTCTCCCAGCACCACTAGCACTTTCCCCCAGAGGAACTCTGATTGGCCCTTCCTGAATCACGTGCCCAGTTCCGGGCCAATTATTGTTTCCAGGCAGATGAGATTTCCTGATTAGCTGGCTGGAATCACATGGTCTGCCCTGGGGTAGAAAGGCAGGGCCCTTGATTGGCAGTCCTACCAGAATCACCTGGAACCGGAGAAAGCAGTCCCCAGAAGAGACAAAAGGGGAGAGGGCCGTGAGGGACAGATACCTGAAGGCCACTTCCAATGTCAGGGTTCTTAGCCTGGGAATGAGGTTAGGGGAAGACAGGCAAAGGGGTCCCTGATGCTCCAATGGGACTCCTCCCACCAACACCTGATTCTCTGCTGACAAGGGCTGCAGCTCTTGCTGCCCTTAGCCCAGTGGGCCTGTCATTGGGTGCTCACTATCTGCTGGGCATTTTACTACACAATGTCTTTTTTAAATTCTCTTCTTTTATTGGAATATAATTGCTTTACAATGTTGTGTTCGTTTCTGCTGTACGGTGAAGTGAATCAGCCATATGCATATATATATCCCCTCCCTCTTGGAGCTCCCGCGCACCCCACCCCATCCCACCCACCTAGATCATCACAGAGGGGCAAGTTGAGCTCCCTGTGCTTTATAGCAGGTTCCCACTCATTATTCCAAATCTCACTTAACACTGTTTTGGGGAAATCAAAGTTCAGAGAGGCAAAATGACACACCTGGGAGCACAGAGTTAAGGAAACAGTGAGTGTGCGTCAAACTCTAAACCCTGTGCTTTAACCAACAGGCTCAACTGTGTGTAAGATGTTATATTTATTTATAATTACCTATGTAGTTTGTGTGAGTATTCTCTCCAGAATACTCACTCTACATGCACCATCCCATTTAACACTCACGTAATTCCATAAAGTGGATACTTTTGTTACTCCCATTTTACAGATGAAGAAACAGAGGAATTAAGCAATGTATACCAATGCCCGGCCAGACTCCTTAGGGGATGCACCTAATTGCCCTCCAAGCCAGTGCTAGCCCAGGCAGGTATCGTGAGTTTTTGCTGAATGGCATTCCCTCTGGCAGCAGAAAGCCCTGCAGAGGATTCAGTACACCAACTGCCCTCAAAGCCCTGACATCAAGTTTTCTGAAGAAACCTCTCTCAGTGCCTCAGCTTCTTCATCTGTAGAGAGGCTCAGACTTGGGGCAAAGACATGTTAATGCCTGAGGGTAGGGAAGAGGAGATGAGAGCCATAAGGGAAAATAGAGACACAGTCCCAAAGAGCAACTTACAAAAAGGAGAGAGAACCATGTGGAACCTGGTGGGCACACACAGCTCTGCAGCAACCCCAGAGCACAGTGAGCGAGACCGGGGTCTCCCAGCTGAGAGGGAAAGGAGGAAACCCCGGCGGGGTCCCCGCAGCCCAGCTCATGGTTATATTCATTACAGTTTATATATTCAGTGGGTCACTGAGGGTATAGACCTCTCACTAGGACCAAGAAGGAGTGAAGTGGGGGAGGGCTTGCTTGAAAAGAAAGAGACTTCAGCCAGGGGTCTGGAACAGAAAAGCCCTCCTTGCCATCCTGCTTACTCTCACACCTGCCATAGCTCCCCAGTCCCCGGCAGAAATATACACGTCCCAGCCAAGCTTATGGCCCCCCACCACTTCTCCCCAACATCCCACCCCTCCCTCTACCCCTGAGCATCTGTCTACTCATCACAGGATGTCTGACCTCCAGGCCTTTGATTCAGCCTGTGCTCTTAAACATAGATCACCCTTCCAACCGCCACTGCTGCCCCTAATCCAGTCCAGCCCTCAAAGCCTGGCCCAAACTGGGACCCCAAGGACGTACCCATCACTCTTATCCCAGACCCCGCCCAGCAGGCTTCCTCTCCTCCACCTCCCCAAGCCTGGCATCCATCACCGAGTCTGCTTCCTCAGAGATCTGTTCCCCCAAACCCAGCGATTATCTGAGCCTCAGTTTCCACCTAAGTTTCATTTCTGTGTCCATATGCAAATGTAAATAATGATAGTAACTGTATCCTAGGGTGAGCGTGAGGGTTCAAATAAGATGATGCCCTTGAATTGGTTAGAACAGAGCAAGACACTTCATGAGAACTCAAAGAACACCCCTACTATTGCTATTGCTGTTATTAGGACTGTGGTTATGACTACTACTATCTAGGAGGAGACGGTAGGCTATATTTTTCAAAATAGTTTTAGTCCCATGGACTCTTGAAGAACCTGTCACTTCCCATCAAGGGTTGGAGGGACGAAAGTGATGCTATATGACTGCTAAGTCTAGGATATAAAAATGATATAGCTTCTGTCTCTTTCAGTCTTTGTCTCTCTCATCTCTGTCTCTTTCTATGTTTCTCTGTTTCTCTATCTCGTTTCTCATTCCACTCACCCTTGTGGTGTTGTGAGGATGCCCAGGCCACATGAAGAGACCATATGGGAATGTCCCAGCTGACTGCCCCAGGTACATCTCAGCCAACAGGCAGCATCAACAAGCAGCCATGAGCGTAAATGAGCCTCCAGCCGAGACCAAGTCCCAGCAGGAGAATGGCTCCCCAAAGATTTCTATGTGCTAGTCCCCAAAGCCTGTGAATATTCTCCGTTTCACAGCAAAAGAACTACACATGGAATTAGGGTTGTGGACTTTGAGAGGGAGAGAGAGCAGCCTGGGTTACACAGGCGCACCCCCCATCTAATCAGACGGGTCTGTATAAGCAAAGATTCTTTCCCCAGAGGCCGGAGGGACCAACAGGGAGAGACTGGCAGAGACATGCAGCAGAGGAAGAGGCAGGAGCGATTTAAGCAAGGCAAGGATTTAAGCAAGGCCTGCTGTTGCTACCTTTGGAAATGGAGAAAAGGGCTACCCTCTAGGAAGAGCAGAAGGGAAAGGCTACCCACTCCAATATTCTGGCCTAGAGAATTCCATGATTTGTATATATATGGACTGTATATAGTCCATGGGGTTGCAAAGACTCAGACACAACTGAAAGACTTTCACTTCACTAGAACTCAGGCTGCCTCTAGAAGCTGAAACATTCATCCCAGTAAAGAAACAGGGACTTCAGTCCGACAATCACAAGGAACTGAATTCTGCCAACCCCTTGTATGAGCAAGAAAATGGATTCTCCCCTAGAGGCTCTTAAGGAGCACAGCCAGCCCTGTCGTCCCCTTGATTTCAGCCTTGGGACACTCTAAGCAGAGACCTAGCTGTCCCCACCAGAACTCTGACTGATAAGAAGGTAAGAAAATCAGTTGGTGTGGTTTTAAGCCTCTGCATTTGGGATAATTTGTGTGGCAGCAGGAGAAAATAAAGCAGCCTTGAAGATCTCCTTCTGAGGTTGGAGCAGAGGCAAACACCCCCATTCCTGTGAGTGAAGGCTCATTCTGCGGCAGTTTTGGAGGACAGGCTGTTACCACCCAGCCCCAGTAACTGACACAGCATCTGCCCCCCACCCTCCCTGGAGGAGGAATCTGCTCTCTTCTTCGAACTCCCAGAGCCATGGTTTCTTCATCTGAAACATGAGAATAGCAATAATAAAGAGGCAACTGGCATACGCTGCCATAAAAAGGTACCATGCTGTGTTTCTAAGTGAACGTTTGGTAACCAATTTACATTGCGTGATACCATTGTTGTGAAATTAAAACCTATGGACGTCACAATGAGATGTCTCATCACACCCATTAGAATAGCTATTATCCAAAAAGCAAAACCAGAAGATGGGTGAGCAAGGATGTGGAGAAATTGGAACCCTTGGGCATCACTGGTGAGGATGTAAAATGGTGTAGCCACTGTGGGAAATGATGTGGCGGCTCCTCAAAAAAATTAAACATAGAACCACCAACTGATTCACCAATTCCACCTCTAGGTATATACCCAAGAGAACTGAAAGAGGAATTTGAATAGATGTTTGTAGACCCATGTTCATAGCAGCATTATTTAGAATAGCTAAAACCTGGAAGCAACCCAAGCGTCCATTGGTAAATGAATAGATAAACAGGATGTGGTCTGTGCATGCAGTGGAATATTACCCAATCTTAAAATGGAAGGAAATTCTGACACGATTGAACTTCAGACAGTATGTTAAGTGAACTAAGCTAGTCACAAAACTACAAATACTGTATAGTTCCATGTAAATGAATTATGAACTACCTGTAATAAATATAATATAGTAGGAATGTGTGAGCATGCATGCTTAGTCGCTTCAGTTGCGTCTGACTCTCTGCAACCCCATGGACCGTAGCCTGCCAGGCTCCTCCGTCCATGGGATTCTCCAGGCAATAATGGAATGGGTTGCCATGCCCTGTTCCAGGGGATCTTCCCAATCCAGGGATCGAACCCAAAGAATAATATTAGTCAAATTCATAGAGACAGGAAGTAGGATGGTGGTTGCCAGGGGCTAGAGAAAGAGGGCATGTGGCATTACCATGTAATGGAATGGATACAAGAGTTTCTGTTTGGGATGATGAAAAAGTTCTGGAAATGGAATGATGGTGATAGTTACACCACAGTGTAAAAGGATTTAATGTTACTGAACTGCACACTCAAATTTGGTTAAAACAGCAAATTTTATGTTAGATATATTCTACTAAAATTTTTTTTTAAACTTTATGTGTGTATGTTTGTACCTGTATTATCTGTGGATGTTCAGTCGTGTCCAACTCTTTGCAATCCCGTGGACTGTAGCCCACCAGGCTCCTCTGTCCGTGGAATTTTCCAGGTAAGAATATGGAAGTGGGTTGCCATTTCCTTCTCCAGGGGATCTTCCCTACCCAGGGATCGAACCCAGGACTCTAGCATTGGCAGGTAGATTCTTTACTGTCTGAGCCACAAGAGAAGCCCCCACCTGTATTATGGAAAGCTTAAAAGGATACATTCTATATTGTCAAGGATGGGAATAAAGTGTGGGAGCATAGAATTGGAAGCATGTATTTCATCTTTTACTTAATATTCCTATATATTGCTTAACCAAATTATATAAGGAATGAGTTAAGCTTGCAATAACAATACAAACAAATATGCATCTTTATTTTTAAAAAATGTTTATTTATTTATTTGGCTGTGTTGGGTCTTAGTTGCAGCATGCAGGATCTTAGTTCCTGGACCAAGAATGGAACTCCGGGCCCCCTGAATCATTTTTAAATGGTGCCAGCAACACCCACTTCAAAGGCATAATGTGAGGATTAACATCCTTGCCGTAGGAAAGGCACCTACCTACCCGGGGCCTGCTTTGGAGTTCTTGCTGGAGGAACATAAAAACCTCCCCCTTCCTTTTCCCAGTCCTGAGCCTTTTCTCATTTCTAGGATTGAAAGGACCCTAGAATTGAAGGACCCGAGCCCAGCACAGCTCTGTACCCATCTCACTGTCCAACAGAGCAGCCAAGACTAAGAAAGGGTCCACCCCAAGAGGCCTACCCACAGCCTGGTGATCCACCCAGTCGTGAGGCTGGGAAACTGTCTCCACCTCGGGAACGAGCAGGAGGGTTGAGTCTTGAACACTGGGAGGAAAAACATGATCTGGCCACATCATTAAGTGCAACAATTGCTGACTTCTGGATCATTCTCAGGGACCACCCTCTGGGTACCTGTTTTCTGTTAGAGTCAGAATCTACTTCTAGGCCTGTACAGACTCAAGCTTGCTACATAGCTGTGTGCCCAGCAGTTGTGAGCACAGGCTCCAGAGCAGGGTAGTGGGGGAGGCAAAGGGGTAAGGATTTGGAAGCCAGCTCTGCCACTTTCCTGCTTTGTAATCTTAAGGTACTACTTGACCACACTGTACCTCTGATTCCTTACCTATAAATTGGAAATAACGATGGTACCACGTCACAGAATGTTTCAGAGTCAGTGAATAATACATGTATGGTTCTATGGAAACTGATAAATAGCAAGTCCCGAATAAGTACTTACAGAATGAATTATACTATCTTTGAATTGGTCCCAACAGGCTGAAATGGTTTGGTGGCTCCTGACAGTTTTACATAACAAACCCAGAAGTACACTATTGCACTGGTCTTTTGAGCCACTCCAAAAATAAATATAGGTGATTTTCTGAAGTCTAAAACCCCAAAGCACTAAAAGAAGAGTAATTTTTTGTCATCAAAATATTCTGATGACATAAAAATTAAAACTTTGTTTTTTGGCATCAGATAACAAATAGATGGGGAAACAGTGGAAACAGTGACAGACTTTACTTTGGGGGGCTCTATAATCACTGCAGATGGTGACTCCAGCCATGAAATTAAAAGACACTTCTTGGAAGAAAAGTTATGACCAACCTAGACAGCATATTAAAAAGCAGGGACATTACTTTGCCAACAAAGGTCCATCTAGTCCAAGCTATGGTTTTTCCAGTAGTCATGTATGGGGAGTTGGACTATAAAGAAAGCTGAGCACCAAAGAATTGATGCTTTTGAACTGTGGTGTTGGAGAAGACTCTTGAGAGTCCCTTGGACTGCAAGGAGATCCAATCAGTCAATCCTAAAGGCAGTCAATCCTGAATATTCATTGGAAGGACTGATGTTGAAGCTGAAACTCCAATACTTTGGCCACCTGATGGGAAGAACTGACTCACTGGAAAAGACCCTGATGCTGGGAAAGATTAAAGGCAGGAGGAGAAGGGGAGGACAAAGGATGAGATGGTTGGATGGCATCACTGACTCAATGGACATGAGTTTGAGTAAACTCCAGGAGTTGGTGATGGACAGGGAGGCCTGGCATGCTGCAGTCCATAGGGTCGCAAAGAGTCAGACATGAATGAGCGACTGAACTGAATTGAACTGAACCGAACAAACAAAATCAACTTACACAAGTAATAGATTTGGGGAAATACTTGCAACATAGAAAATTGAAGGTTAATATTTATAATGTGCCAATGAAGTATTAAAAACAGAAGGAATTAAATTTTAAATTGGGATAAGTACATGAATAAGCAAATCACAGCAGAACAAGTCCAAAAAGTCAATAAACAACATATGTGAAATGAATCGCCAGTCTAGGTTCCATGTATGAGACAGGGTGCTCAGGGCTGGTGCACTGGGATGACCCACAGGGATGGGATGGGGAGGGAGGTGGGAGGGGGGTTCAGGATAGGGAACACGTGTACACCCATGGCGGATTCAAGTCTATGTATGGCAAAACCAATACAATATTGTAAAGTAAAATAAATAAACAGAAGAAAAATGAAAAGATTCAAACTCTGGGCTATGTAAATTGAAATAATAAGAGGATACTATTTTTAAACCAACAGTTTGGATTATATATTTTAAGTTACATAACATCTACTGCCAGGAAGTTGTGATAAACTGGTTCCCATGTTCAAATCTAGAAAATGAGAATTATTTCAGCTTTATGAGAATTATTTCCAGAAACAGACATTAGCATGTAAAAATACATATATTCTTTGACCTGGCACTCTCTTTCTAAGGAATATATCTTACAAAATAAAAACATTGATACCTAATACATGTGCTTGTCACACAGCTTTTAACCATGATGAGATGCAAGCTGCCCATCAAATCATTCACGGATAGATATATTCATATTACACAGCCATAAAAAAGAATGGATTAGAGCAATGGCAAAATTAGAAGGATTTCTTCAAGACACTGAAGAGTAAGAAAAGCAAAAAGCAGGAAAATATGTATAAATTTAATCTCATTTCTGGTAAAAATAAACAAAAACTCCAAATTGATGCAGTTATGTAAATATTTGGGCTTATGAAATAAAAATTATTAAAAACATAGCTGCAAAAAAGTATGTGCTATTATTGGAAACATATTTACACATGGGAAAGTACAAAACTGCTCTGTCTAGAAGATTAACCATGAAAATAGTGAGGATCATGGTCTCTGGGGAGGAGGGAGGTAGTGGTTAACTGATAATTAGTTTTATTTGTAACACCTTATTTCTTTAATGAAAAGCACACTGTCAGCAAATATGAGAAATGGTTAATAGCTGAGTCATAGGAGTAGGAATGTTTGTTACATTATTCTTTAAAATAAAAATAAGAAAGTGAAATAAATCTAACTCTACATTCTGTCTCAGTTGATTCAGTCTGGTGTGACAGAATACCATAAACTGGGTGACTTATAAACAGTACGAGTTTATTTCTTACAGTTTGGGAAGCTGGAAGTCCAAGCTCAAAGCACCAGCAGATTCAGCCTGGTAAAAGCCCACTTCCTGGTCCATTGGCCGCTCCCTGTGCTGTCACTGTGATCCCACATGGCAGAAGGGCAGGCGAGTTCTCTGGGGCCTCTTTTATGGGGCACGATTTGCATTCATAGGGGCTCCACTCTCATGACTTCATCACTTCCCAAAGGCCTCACCTTCTAAACTCAGTACCTTGGAAGCTAAGCTTTCAGTATATAAATTTGCAGGCGGGCATAAACATTCAGCTCATTCCACATTCGTTATATAATGAGAAAGCATCAAAAGCATCTGTTACGGAGTCTACAGATTTACCCCATAGAGTGTCCCCATCCATACAATAAGTAATAATGCTCAAAATAGGGTACTGAGAAGTTCAAATGAAAGAATACTCACAAAAGGGTCCAGCACTCAGCCAATGTCAGTGAGCCCTATCCCCTTTAGGCACTTGTGTACATATCGGCAAAATACTTTGGCACCCCTCCAAGGGGCTGATAATCTGGCCCACGCATGGGGGCCTTGATGGCTAATCTGAATCTTGGGCATTCCCAGAAGCCAAGGGCCGAAGGAACACCACAAGAAAGGAAAACTACAGATAATATCTCTTATGAACATAAATCTGAAAATCTTCAAGAAAAATATTGGCAAACTAAATATAGCATCATATAAAAAGAGTTGTATACCATGACCAACTTGGAGTTATCACAGGAATGCAAGTTTGGTTCAGCATCTGAAAATTAACTAATGTAATAAACCATATCAATAAAATAAAAAACAAAAATCACATGATCATCCCAACTGACATAAAATATGCTTTTGCCCATCTGAATAGAGAGTTCCAAAGAACATCAAGGAGAGATAAGAAAGGCTTCCTAAGTGAACAGTGCAAAGAAATAGAGGAAAACAAGGAATGGGAAAGACTAGAGAGCTCTTCAAGAAAATTAGAAATACCAAGGGAACATTTCATGCAAAGATAGGCACAGTAAAGGACAAAAATGGTATGGACCTAATAGAAGCAGAAGAAATTAAGAAAAGAAGCAGAAGAAATTAAGAAGAGGTGGCAAGAATACACAGAAGAACTGTACAAAAAAGATCTTCATGACCCAGATAACCATGATGATGTGATCACTCACCTAGAGCCAGACATCTTAGAGTGCGAAGTCAAGTGGGCCTTAGGAAGCATCACTATGAACAAAGCTAGTGGAGGTGATGGAATTCCAGCTGAGCTCTTTCAAATCCTAAAAGATGATGCTGTGAAAGTGCTGCACTTAATATGCCAGCAAATTTGGAAAACTCAGCAGTGACCACAGGACTGGAAAAGGTCAGTTTTCATTCCAATCCCAAAGAAAGGCGATGCCAAAGAATGCTCAAATGACCACACAATTGCACTCATCTCACATGCTAGCAAAGTAATGCTCAAAATTCTCTAAGCCAGTATGTGAACCGAGAACTCCCAGATGTTCAAGTTGGATTTGAAAAGGCAGAGGAACCAGAGATCAAATTGCCAACATCCGCTGGATCATAGAAAAAGCAAGAGAGTTCCAGAAAAACATCTACTTCTGCTTTATTGACTATGCCAAAGTCTTTGACTGTGTGGATCACAATAAACTGTGGAAAATTCTGAAAGAGATGGGAATACCAGACCACCTAACCTGCCTCTTGAGAAATCTGTATGC
>SJYT01079253.1:129882-196449 GCA_006410635.1 Cephalophus harveyi | reverse complement strand
AGCCTCTTGATGAAAGTGAAAGAGGAGAGCGAAAAAGTTGGCTTAAAGCTCAACATTCAGAAAACGAAGATCATGGCATCTGGTCCCATCACTTCATGGGAAATAGATGGGGAAACAGTGGAAACAGTGCCAGACTTTATTTTTTTAGGCTCCAAAATCACTGCTGATGGTGACTACAGCCATGAAATTAGAAGACGCTTACTCCTTTGAAGAAAAGTTATGTCCAACCTAGATAGCATTTTCAAAAGCAGAGACATTTAAGTGTGATGCATAAATTGAAAAGCAGTTTTAAGTTTAACAATATCAAAATATTCCCTTAAATCTTTTATTATTTTACAGCCAATTCATATAGTATTGGTGATAAAAATCTCTATTTAGATATGTGATATAATTTCTAAAATCACCATTATTGGTGTGTATCAAGTTAAATTGGTTCTTAACAAAATCCTTTTACCTAACTAGGTCACAAATAAGCTTTTTTTTCCCCCTTATAGTTCTAAGTTAATTCTGACATTTTCAGTGCAACATTGTGAGAGAATATAAATCACGAGGACAATTACTGTCTTTGATTAAATAATTTTTATCAAGCATTTTTAAAACAGATAATTTTGAATTGAAACCCTAGGGGGTATCAAATAGCGAGAACTCACATAACGGAAACCACTGTAATACAAGACCCGGCTTCAACCAACCACCAATAGCACCCTGTACAGGATGCCTCCTCTAAACAATAAACAAAACAAACAATCCAAATCATGAGCAGACAGGATTGCCACCTCACTCAGTCAGTCAGTTCAGTTGCTCAGTTGTATCTGACTCTTTGTGACCCCATGAATCTCAGCATGCCAGGCCTCCCTGTCCATCACCAAATCCCGGAGTTCACTCAGACTCACATCCATATCTTTCAGTATCCTATCATTTTGCCTTTTCATACTGTTCATGGGGTTCTCAAGGCTAGAATACTGAAGTGGTTTGCCATCCCCTTCTCCAGTGGACCACATTCTGTCAGACCTCTCCACCATCACCCATCCGTCTTGGGTGGCCCCACATGCATGGCTTAGTTTCATTGAGTTAGACAAGGCTGTGGTCCTAGTGTGAGTAGGTTGACTAGTTTTCTGTGATTATGGCTTCAGAGTGTCTACTCAGCCTTGCCCATCAGAGGAAAAGTAAACAAATAAACAAAATCTCACATTATAAGAAGCTTACACAAACCACTGGACCAACCTCAGAGGGCAGAACCCAAAATGAAGAAGAAATTCAACCTTGAAGCCTGGGAAAAGGACGCCTCAAACACAATAAGTTAAAAAAAAGAAAAAAAGAAAGGAAAGGCAGAGAAATACTACACAAATGAGAGAGCAAACTAGAAACACAGAAGTTCAAATAAATGAAGAGGAAATAGGCAAACTACCTGAAAAAGAATTCAGAATAATGATAGTAAAAATGATCAAAGACCTTGAAAGCAAAAGGGAGAAAATGCAAGAATCAATTAACAAAGACCTAGAAGAATTAAAGAATAAACATACAGAGACAAACAACACAATTACTGACATTAAAAATGGTCCAGAAGAATTGACAGCAGAATATCTGAAGCAGAAGAATGAATCAGTGAGCTGGAAGATAAAATGGTGGAAATAACTTCTGAAGAGTGGAATAAAGTAAAAAGAATAAAAAGAACAGAGGACAGTTCCAGAAACTTCTGGGACAGTGTCAAATGCACCAACATTCAAATAATAGGGGTCCCAGAAGAAGAAGAGGAAAATAAAGGGTATGAGGAAATTTTTAAAGAGATTATAGTTGAAAATTTCCCCAATATGGAAAAGGAAATAGTTAATCAAGTCCAAGAGGCACAAAGAGTCCCATACAGGATAAACCTAAGGAGAAGCACACCAAGACTCATACTAATCAAACTAACAAAGACTAACATACTAAAAGAATGTTAAGAGCAGCAAGGGAGAAGCAACAAGTGACATACAAGGGAAAACCAATACATTTAATAGCTGATCTTTCAGCAGAAAATATGCTGGTCAGAAGGAAATGGCAGGATATATTTAAAGTACTGAAAGGGAAAAATTTACAACCAAGATTACTGTACCTGGCAAGGATCTCATTCAAAACTAATGGAAGAAGTCAAAAGCTTTCAGACAAACAAAAGTTAAGAGAACTCAGTACCACCAAATCAGCTTTACAACAAATGTTAAACAGACTTACATAGTCAAGAAATACAAGAGAAGAAAGAAGATCAACAAAATCAACCCCAAGCAATTAAGAAAATGGCAATAGGGACATATATATCAATAATTACTTTAAATGTAAATGGATTGAATGCTCCAACCAAAAGACATAGGCTGGCTGAATGGTTACAAAAACAAGACCTATATGTATGCTGTCTACAAGAAACCCACTTTAGACCTCAAGAAACATATAGACTGAAAGTGAGAGGATGCAAAAATATATTCCATGCAAATGGGAAGCAAAAGAAAGCTGGAATAGCAGTCCTCATATGAGACAAAATAGACATTAACATGAAGATTACAAGAGATAAGGAAGGACACTACATAATGATCAAGGGATTAATCCAAGAGAAAGACATAAAACTTGTAAATATCTATGCACCCAAAATAGGAGCACCTCAATACATAAGACAAACACTTACAAACATAAAAGGAGAAATTGATAGTAACACAATAACTGTTCAGTTCAGTTCAGTCGCTCAGTCGTATCCGACTCTTTGTGACCCCATGAATCGCAGCACACCAGGCCTCCCTGTCCATCACCAACTCCAGGAGTTCACTCAGACTCACGTGCGTTGAGTCAGTGATGACATCCAGCCACCTCATCCTCTGTCGTCCCCTTCTCCTCCTGCCCCCAATCCCTCCCAGCATCAGAATCTTTTCCAAAGAGTCAACTCTTCACATGAGGTGGCCAAAGTACTGGAGTTTCAGCTTTAGCATCTTTCCTTCCAAAGAACACTCAGGGCTGATCTCCTTCAGAATGGACTGGTTGGATCTCCTTGCAGTCCAAGGGACTCTCAAGAGTCTTCTCCAACACCACACTTCAAAAGCATCAATTCTTCAGTGCTCTGCCTTCTTCACAGTCCAACTCTCACATCCATACATGACCACAGGAAAAACCATAGCCTTGCCTAGATAGACCTTAGTCAGCAAAGTAATGTCTCTGCTTTTGAATATGCTATCTAGGTTGGTCATAACTTTTCTTCCAAGGAGTAAGCATTTTAATTTCATGGCTGCAGTCACCATCTGTGGTGATTTTAGAGCCCCCAAAATTAAAGTCTGACACTGTTTCCACTGTTTCCCCATCTATTTCCCATGAAGTGATGGGACCAGATGCCATGATCTTCATTTTCTGAATGCTGAGCTTTAAGCAAACTTTTTCACTCTCCTCTTTCACTTTTATCAAGAGGCTTTCTAGTTCCTCTTCACTTTCTGCCATATAACACCCCACTCACACCAATGGATAGACCATCAAAACAGAAAATTAATAAGGAAATGCAAGTTTGAAATGATATATTAGATGAGATGTATCTCATTGATATCTTCAGGACACTCCATCCAAGTGCAGAAGAATACACTTTCTTCACAAGTGCACATGGAACATTCTCTAGGATAGACTACATCTTGGGTCACAAATCAAACCTTAGTAAATTTAAGAAAATTGAAATCATATCAAGCATCTTCTCCAACCACAACACTATGAGACTAGATATCAGTTACAAGGAAAAAACTGTAAGAAACACAAACACATGAAGATTAAACAACATATTTCTAAATAATCAACAGGTTACTGAAGAAATAAAAAGGGAAATAAAAAAAAATTCTAGAAACAAATGGCAATGAAAACACAACAACTCAAAACCTATGGGATGCAGCAAAAGCAGTCCTAAAAGAGAAATTTATAGCAATACAGCCCTACCTCAAGAAACAAGAAAAAGGTTGAATAAACAACCTAACTTTACACCTAAGACAACTGGAAAAACAACAACAACAACAAAAAAAAATTAGTAGAAGGAAATAAATCATAAAGATCCAAGCAGAAATAAATGAAAAAGAAATGAAAGAATAGTAAAGATTAATAAAACTAAAAGTTGCTTCTTTGAAACAATAAACAAAATTGACAAGCCTTTAGCCAGGCTCATCAAGAAAAAAAGAAAAATAAACAATATTAGAAATCAAAAAGGAGAGGTTACAACAGACAATGCAGAAATACAAAGGAGTATAAGAGCCTATTGTGAACAAGAGGCTATGTAACAATAAAACGGATAATGAAAAGTTCAATCTTCCAATACTGAACCAGGAAGAAATAGGAATTATGAACAACCAAATTACAAGCACTGAAATTGAAGCTATGACCAAAAATCTCCCAAAAAACAAAAGCCCAATCTGTCAAACATTTAGAGAAGAGCTAATGCTTATCGTTCTAAACTTTTTCAAAAATTGCAGAGGAAGGAACACTTCCAAACTCATTCTACAAGGCCAGCATCACCCAGATACCAAAACCAGAACAAAGACAATACAAAAAAAAAAAAAGAAGACTACAGGCCAATATCACTGATGAACCTAGATGCAAAAATCCTCAACAAAATTTTAGCAAACAGAATTCAGCAACACATCAAAAACATCATACACCCTGATCAAGTTGGGTTTATTCCAGTAATACAAAGATTCTTCAATATATGCAAATCAATCGATGTGATACACCATAGTAACAGTTTGAAAAATAAAAACTATATGATAATCTCAATAGATGCAGAAAATCCTTTGAAAAAAATCAGCACCCATTTCTGATTATAATTCTTCAAAAAATGGACATAAAAGGAACCTACCTCAACATAATAAAGGCGATATATGGTAAGCCTACAGAAAACATTATTCTCAACGGTGAAAAACTGAAAGCATTCCCCCTAAGATCAGGAACAAGAGAAAGTTGTCCACTTTCATCACTATTCTTCAGTATAGTTTTGGGAGTCCTTGCTACAGCAATCAGAGAAGGAAAATAAATAAAAGGAATCCAGATTGGAAAAGAAGAAGTAAATCTCTCGCTGATTGCAGATGACATGATACTGTACATAGAAAATCCTAAATATAGAATCAGAAATTTACTAGAGCTAATCAGTGAATTTAGCAAAGTTGCAGGATACAAAATCAATACACAGAAATCACTTGCATTTCTATATACTAACAATAAAAATCAGAAAGAAAAATTAATGAATCAATCCCATTCACCATTGCAATAATAAAAAAATATATATCTAGGAATAAACTTACCTAAGGAGACAAGAGAACTATACACTGAAAATTATAAGACACTGATGAAAAAAATCAAAGATGGCATAAACAGATGGAGAGGTATTCCATGTTCCGGGGCAGGAAGAATCAATATTGTGAAAATGACTATACTACCAAATGCAATCTACCAAGTCAATGTGATCCCTATCAAATTACCAATGGTATTTTTCACAGAACTAGAACAAAAAATTTCACAATTCATATGGAAACACAAAAACCCCAAATAGCCAAAGCAGTCTTGAGAAAGAAGAATGGAGCTGGAGGAATCAACCTTCCTGACTTCAGATTATACTACAAAGCTACAGTCATCAAGATAGTATGGTACTGGCACAGAAACAGAAATATAGACGAATGGAATAAGACAGAAAGCCCAGAAATAAACTCATGCGCCTATGGGTATATTATTTTTGACAAAGGAGGCAAGAATATACAATGGATCAAAGATAGCCTCTTCAATAAATGGTGCTGGGAACACTGGACAGTTACATGTAAAACAATAAAATTAGAACACTTCCTAACACCATACACAAAGATAAACTTAAAATGGATTAAAGACCTAACTATAAGATGAGAAACTATAAAACTCTTAGAGGAAAACATAGGGAGAACAATCAATGACATAAATCAAAGCAAGATTCTCTATGACCCACCTCCTAGAGTCACAGAAATAAAAACGAAAGTAAACAAGTGGGACCTGATTAAACCTGATTAAAACTTAAGCTTTTGTACAGCTAAGGAAACTATAAGCAAGGTGAAAAGACAACCCTTGGAATGGGAGAAAATAAGAGCAAATGAAACAACTGACAAAGGATTAATTTCTAAAATATACAAGCAGTTCATACAGCTATGGCACCCCACTCCAATACTCTTGCCTGGAAAATCCCATGGATGGAGGAGACTGGTGAGCTGCAGTCCATGGGGTTGCGAAGAGTCGGACACGACTCAGTGACTTCATTTTCACCTTTCACTTTCATGCATTGGAGAAGGAAATGGCAACCCACTCCAGTGTTCTTGCCTGGAGAAGCCCAGGGACGGGGGAGCCTGGTGGGCTGCCGTCTATGGGGTCGCACAGAGTTGGACATGACTGAAGCAACTTAGCAGCATACAGCTAAATACCAGAAAAACAAACAACCCAATCAAAAAGTGGGAAAAAGACCTAAACAGACATTTCTCCAAAGAAGACAACAAATGGCTAACAAACACATGAAAAGATGCTCAACATCGCTCATTATTAGAGAAATGCAAATTAAAACTACAATGAGATATCATCTCACACTGGTTAGAATGGCCATCATCAAAAACTCTACAAACAATAAATGCTGAAGAAGGTGTGGAGAAAGGGAATGCTTTTCCACTGTTGGTGGGAATGTAAATTGATACAGCCGATATGGAAGATGGTATGGAGAGTCCTTAAAAAATTAGGAATGAAACCAACATATGACCCAGCAATCCCACTCCTAGGCATATACCCTGAGGAAACCAGGGTCGAAAAAGACACATGTATCCCATTGTTCTTTGTAGCACAATTTACAATAGCTATAACATGGAAGCAACCTAGATGCCCATCGACAGATGAATGGATAAAGAAGTTGTGGTGTATATACACAATGGAATATTACTCAGCCATAAAAAGGAACACATTTGAGTCAGTTCTGATGAAATGGATGAACCTAGAACCTGTTATACAGAGTGAAGTGAGTCAGAAAGAGAAAGATAAATATTGTATTGGAGATCCAACCAGTCCATTCTGAAGGAGATCAACCCTGGGATTTCTTTGAAAGGAATGATGCTAAAGCTGAAACTCCAGTACTTTGGCCACCTCATGCGAAGAGTTGACTCACTGGAAAAGACTCTGATGCTGGGAGGGATTAGGGGCAGGAGGAGAAGGGGACAACTGAGGATGAGATGGCTGGATGGCATCATGGACTCGATGGACATGAGTCTGAGTGAACTCCGGGAGATGGTGATGAACAGGGAGGCCTGGCGTGCTGCGATTCATGGGGCTGCAAAGAGTCGGACACGACTGAGCAACTGGACTGAACTGAAGGCACATATATGGAATCTAGACAAATGATACTGAAGATTTTATTCATAGGGCAGCAATGGAGGGGGAAAAAAGCATTTTTAAAACTCAGATAATCTTGACTTTTCATTAATAGTAGATTAAATTTCTGTAAAGTAGTTATACTACCACCAAGGATCAATAACTAAGTAAATTCATTCATTGAATTCCATATTTTTTAGTCTTTCATCAATTGTGTAATTATTCACTACTGAATGGTTTTAACAACTGTACCCACGACATTTTCCACAAAATCTACTCCAGAAAACTAAATGGAAATATTTTGAATATTTAGTAGAGTGGAGAAAATCAATAAGGGAAAAATCAAACTTTTGTTTTAAAATTCCAATCAATCAAGATTAATATCTCACATGACTGGAGTATAGCTCATTGAAATAGTTGCTGCTGCTGCTGCTAAGTCGCTTCAGTCATGTCCCTCTGTGCGACCCCACAGATGGCAGCCCATTGGGCTCCACCATCCCTGGGATTCTCCAGGCAAGAACAGTGGAGTGGGTTGCCATTTCCTTCTCCAGCGCGTGAAAGTGAAGTCGCTCAGTCGTGTCTGACTCAGTGACCCCATGGGCTGCAGCCTACCAGGCTCCTCCGTCCATGGGAGTTTCCAGGCAAGAGTACTGGAGTGGGATGCCATTGCCTTCTCCGACTGAAACAGCAACTAAGTGTTTTTCACATTTAGCTGATATTCTGTGATAAATGTAAATTTAAAAAGAAGTATGTGTAAGAGTTCAATATTACTGTTTTTACTGATTTCAATAACATGTTTACTAGTAAATTTAAAAGTTCTTAGACACAAAACACACCAAATGTCATAATTTCACATTATCTCTTATGGTGCAATATTCACCTAAAGCTATAGAACATACTTAACACTTTTCAAAATTTGAATAAATTGATCTTTGATGTACTTAGCTAAATGAACTTACATATTTTTAAAAGGTCCTATATTCTAGAACTAATTGGAGATGTGTATAAGAGACAGACTTTTTGTTTTACTCTGCTGCAAAAAATTCAAAATTGCCATTCATTCTAACATGTAATTCATATCTTGTTGAGGTATTCCAATCATAGAACTAGTTTGTGCATCTCCAAGAAATACTGCAACAAATCTATGCCTTCATTTTAAATTTTAAAAATTGCCCATACTTAATTTTAACCTGAGATAATTTATGTTAAAATTATAACTATTTTAAGTTAATTACCAATTATGACTTAAACAGATAACACCGTGTTTTGTTTTATCTGTATAACATATTCAAATAGGCACATAATCATGTTATATTTATGCCTAGAAAAATCATTCAAGTTAAATCAATCCGATGGCACAGAATGGATGAAAGGCTTATGTTTATACATAATGGTAGAATGAGATTTTTACCAATTAGCAAACTACAATAAAATATCTTGCATGATACAACAAAGTAAAAGTATTATAAAAATAATAAAATTTTCTCAGTAAGAAATATTTTATTTGCTTCAGTTTTAAAGTCTAAATGGATTAAAGTTAAATAATATTAAAAACTCACTTCCCCAGATGCATTAGCCCCATTATAAGTGCTCACTTGCCATGTGTGTCTAGTTGGTACAATGTTACACAGGCCTAAACTGAAACTCCTAGCATGTGTGAAAGAAAGGGATATGGTTTGAAAGAAATGCTTCTTGGAGAAGCAATGTAAAGAAACAGAGGTAGTAACAAGAAGTGATACTGTCCATACTATCAAAGCAAGTTGTGCTTTAACTCAGAGGAGACTGGTGACAAATATATGCCAATTGTTCAGATAGAAAAACTAGACATTCAGACCTTGATATTGCTAATATCTGCCATAGTAACTACAAGTTCACTGTGAATCATACTAGTAACTTGTATCCCTCTGTGTTTGGGGACATGCTAGAATAACATATAGCCAATATGTACATATATCTCTATTTGAAAAATTTTAGATTAGCCATGTGAGTCATGATCTTTTGAATTTTGTAAATTTAGGCAGGTTGAATTAACCTAAGCAATTCTGAAACTGATGTAAAATGCAAACAAAGCTGTAAATTATGTGTTGCTGTAAATAACCAAGGGAAGTGCTATATTATTTGTCAATTTGCCACCACCAGTATTTTATGAGAATAATCTGATTGCTCAGTGTTTTATCATAGTTTCAGGCCCGACCAAAAACCTTTAATAGTTTTGTGAATGACTGTCTTAGCAATGTTCCTATTTTTTTCAAGAGCTTTAAAATGTTCTTTACTATTGTTGCAATTTGGAGAAGAGACAATTCTATTAATCTACTATTAAGTATTTAACAATGTTACCCCTTCCCTCCCACTCCTCCCTTCCCACTCCACCATCCCATCTCTCTAGATCATCATAGAAAGCCAGGCTGGGTTCCCTGTGCTATATAGCTTCCCACTAGCTATCTGTTTTACACATGGTAGTAAATATCTGTCAATGCTACTTTGTAAATTCGTCCCATGCTTTTGTTCCTCAGCTGTTTCCATGAGTCCATTCTCTATATCTGTATCTCTATTCCTGCCCTGCAAATAGGTTCATCAGTACCATTTTTCTAGATTTAATATACATGTGTTAATACACAATATGTATTTTTCTCTTTCTTACTTCACTTTGTTTAATAGGCTTTAGGTTCATCCACCTCATCTCTGTTCTTTAAAATATCTCTGTTCTATTTTCACAGTTGGTAATTTTCATTTATGGAAAATATGGCTTGAAATTTGTTCAAATAATTGCAAATTTTTTTATAAAGCTCAGCATCTCTCCTCTGTCCTCTGTCAAATTTAGGATCATCCCTCTGACCTACCTATCATGACTTGATTATGCTGCTATTTTTGATAGTCAGTATCTAAAGCTGTCACTTATTTCTTCTTATTTCTTCATTTTTTGATATCACAGCATTAGGCCATAATTCATGCACTCACTCTACAAGTTCTACAAGTTTCTAATTCCTAAAACAAGATATAAAGAACTTTAAGAATGAATATTATTATGTGTATTAGTTGTAATTAGCAAATAATATTCTAGCAACTAATTCATAATCAATTAGCATGTAGGATATATTTAAACAGACCAAATTTTTTTTTTTTCAGAATGTTAGCTATCACAAAATCTTTTAGTTTTCAGATGAATGCTGTGAAAATGTGTTTAATTCCAGGTAAATCATGTTATTTGGGAACAATATTATGGTCTCTTTCTTTATATTGTATTCATCTTCCTTATTGAATTCCTGGTTAAGTTCTGAGATATTTGTATATTCATTGGCATTTCTAAAGCAAGGGGAAAAAAAAGTTTTTAGGAATCAGTGTTTACAATTACAGGTTTTCATGATCACCTTCAAGTCCAGTGATTTACTAGTGGGTCCACAGGATTTAACAGCAAGTAGAAGTCATGGCTTAATTTCATTATTCCATGGACAAAGGAACCTAGCAGGGTACAGTCTATGGGTTCGAAAGAGTCAGAGATGACTCAGCGACTAAACCACCACCAACTTCATTATAGCAAATGTTGCTGAGTTAAAAGTAATTAGAAAAATATATGTATTAAGCAAAGTTCATCAATGGTGGCTGCAGACTACTGAATCTTTCCTATTTGGCTCTACAGAGAATGCATTCTCTGACAGAAAATTTATGCTTTTAGTGCACAAATCTAAAACTTCTTTTGATAAATTTATTCCTAAGTATTTTATCCATTCCAATGCTATTGTAAATGAACTTTTTCTAGATTTCATTTTAGACTTTTCATTAATGTATAAAAATGAAACTGATATATCCATCTTGCAATCTACAACCTAGCTGAAATAACTTATTACTAAGACTGTTTCAAAGCTTACTAACAGTTACTCAGTAGTTGAGGGTTTTTGTGGATCCCTTAGAACTTTTTTTCATACAATACCAAAACATCTATGAATATAGATAATTGTATTTCTTCTTTTACATTCTGGGCCCCTTGAATTTGTTCCTTGGCTTATTGTACTGGTAACAGTATCTTGTACAATAGTAAATGGAAATAGAAAGACTGGGTATCCTTGTCTTGTTCCTGATATTAAGGGGAAAGGATTCTTTTTTTTTTTTTTACCATGATGAATGATGTTAGCTACAGGCTTTACACAGATGTCTTTCATTAAGCTGAGGCAATTCTCTTCCAATCTTAATTGTTGAGATGTTTTTATCAAGAAAAATGTTAGATTTCATCAAGTACCTTTTATTTGTTTACTGACATTATCACATTTTTGCATTTATTCTAATAATGTGATGCACCACAGAGACTTGTTTTCATAAATTAAATCAATCTTACATTCCTTAGATAAATAGCACTGCTGCTGCTGCTAGTCACTTCAGTCGTGTCCAACTCTGTGCGACCCCATAGACGGCAGCCCACCAGGCTCCCCCGTCCCTGGGATTCTCCAGGCAAGAACACTGGAGTGGGTTGCCATTTCCTTCTCCAATAGCACTAGTCATAGTATATTTATTTATATGTTCATAGGTTCCATTTTGGTTTCTATAATTTTAATGGAATTACATGTGTGCCCAAAACATTAAATCTTCAAGCAAGTTTTTGTAATCTCTTTTCTAAATTTGATGATTCCAAACAGTAAGAATTCTCAAAAGAGACCTATAGCTTCTCTCTGTCTGAAATCTATCATTGTCCTGCCTGGCTTTCCATGAATAGTCTTATCATTCTGCTTTTCTATGGGGTTCACATTCCATAAATTTTCAAGCATAATCCAAAGTCCACAGATAATTTTTCTTTTCTCTTGGCATTTGTAATATTTTAATGTATTTATATACAATGTATATATAATGTATTTATAAAGTCACTAAGTTGTGTCTACTCTTGTGACCCCATGGACTGCAGGCTGTCAGGCTCCTCCGTCCATGAGATTTTCCAGGCAAGAGTGCTGGAGTGGACTGCCCTTCCTTCTCCAGGGGATCTTCCCAACCCATGAACCGAACCCGGGTCTCCCGCATTGCAGGCAGACACTTTACCATCTGAGCCACCAGGGAAGTGTATATAATATTTTAATGTATTTATATAGTAAATATTAATTTAACATATGTATTTAAAAATTTTATCTGATTTAGTCACTAAGTTGTGTCTGACTCTTCTGACCCCATGGACTGCAGGCTGCCAGGATCTTTTGTCCGTGGGATTTTCCAAGGCAAGAATACTGTAGTGGATTGCTATTTCCTTTTCCAGGGGATCTTCCTGACCCAGGGATAGAACCTGGGTCTCTTGCACTGAGGGGGATTATTTAACAACTGAACCACCAGGGAAGCCCTAGTGTTAAATTTTCAGATTTATTATCTTGTCTTTCATTTTGCAAAGCTGTACAGATTTTCAATAATAAGTTGTTAGAAGTTCCAAATGTACAAGGGCTGTTTTTCCCTTTTGCTCTTTTAAAGGACTCTATTAGAAGCTCTTCAAGAGACATTGTGGTATTTTCCTTGGCTTGAGTTCCTATGCAGAAGTTATTTCAGTGTGCATTCTTATATTTTACCTTTCTTTCCTTCGTTTTTACATTTTTATTGGTCACACACACCCTTGTTCATATTCTGACCGTAAAAGCACTGCTTCCTTTTTCTATTGCCTCCTTGAGAGCAGTCAAATCTGGGAGACTATCCTTGTATTTTTATATATGTCTTTCCTGAAATTTAAAATATAAAGTGATCCTTTCATACCTTCCCAATATATTCTGGTGATAGGCATAATTCTCTTAATCACTTTATTCCTTCAGCTTAAGCAATTAGCTTTTAAAATTTTGTCATTATTCTCCTAACATTCTCATTTTGACAATAAGATTGTATCATATATCCTAACCATTCCAGTTTATCTTTGAAATTCTGGGGAAACCTTTACTAGAGACAGAGTGTTCCAAGCACACAGATTGTGAAAACTGTCTTATTAGGAAATTCACTATGTTTATCTAAATTACTGTTTATAGTGACTTTTTAAAAATTTGTTTATTTACATAATCAAGTGCTAATGCTCAGAGTGACAAAACCTCTGAAATATAGTTATATCCAGTCTTACGTAATTATCAACTTTAATCCATGTCCTTTTATAGTAAGCCTCATAAGTTCATATACAGCTCCTCTGTACTTGCCTCCTTTTGTTCTGAATACAGATCAAAACATCATCAAGGAGAATGAAATATTGACAGCCAGTTTAATATGGGCTCCCTTGGTCTGAACATCATTTAAAGCTACAACTTCACTAATGTTTGTAGAATATATAGAACCCAGGTTCAATGTTATTGACTGCAAGTCTGGCTTAAAAACACAGGAAAACAGAGAGAGAGAAGAAAAAAAAAAGAAAAGAATTATCTTCCTTCTAAAACAACAGGCTGTTTGCTTCCCAGGTAGTGTTAGTGGTAAGGAACCTGCCTACCAATACAAGAGACTTAAGAGACTTGGGTTCCACCCCTGGGTCAGGAAGATCACCTGGGGGAGGACATGGCAACCGACTCTAGTATTCTTGCCTGGAAAACTCCATGGACAGAGGAGCCTGGCGGGCTGTAATCCACGGGGTCGCAAAGAGTGACTTAGCACTCACGCTCTCCCTGAAGTTCTTGGCCAGACGATAGCATTTAACATTCAGCTCAGTTCAATTCAGTCAAATGGCTACATTTGTGAAAGTGATCTAAAACAACTGCATGCAGATAAAACCACTGTAAAGTGTAATGACCATGATCAAAACTAAAATTACCTTCAAATCAATATGAAAAGCTTTAATTTTTGCTTACCAATTTTTATTTACGTTTTAAGATTCTCCAATAATGTACCATATAGTGAAACACGTGAATATCATTTAATCCTCTCCTTAGTCTTTTGACAGTTGGTTAGATAAACTAATCAGGCATTTTTTTTGTGTGTATGCTTTGTTGTTCAGTTGTGTCTGACTCTTGACAAACTAATCAGGCAAATAGAGTTCAAAGCAGTCCATATCTTACTGATAAAGCTCTTTCAAGGCTGTGGTTTCCAGTCAAGCCCAACATCTAAGACTTTATCCTTGAAATAAACATTCTTAGCCACATTGTTACTGATATATTTAGACAAATCACTGAGCTTTTCCTTGGGGACAGACTTCATAACATGCATAGACAAAGTCAAAGAAAGAGACAAAGTTAAGAGGGAAACAGAAAGAGAGTAGGAGGCAGAGAGAGAATATCTGCAAAACATGATTATAAATCCTCCTAGTTACATATACTAATGGTCCACCAGTGTCTCTTCCCTTTATTTCTGTCTTCTATCAACTAGTATTACTGATGAAAAGTTCAATACCAATATAATTTTTACCTATGGGGGTGATTCATTAAATTTTCTTTCTTAAAGTTTAAATGAATTCTTCACCCATGGTGTTCAGAATTTTTATTATAAAATTTTTAGAACTGGATTTCCTATGATTCATTTTGCTTATAGCTTTGAATGTCTTTTCAAGATGAATATTTTTCTTTATAAATTTTGCTTCTACACAATGTATTTATTTTCTCTACTACATTTGCTGTTCATTCTAGATTATGTTCAACATATGTTGCATCCTCCTGATGTACTTTTCATTTTCATATGTTACCTTTTTACTCATGCTTTATAAATGTATTAATTACAGTTATCCTAAATATTGTATTATTTGCTTCATGATTAGCTTTATATGGATTTTTAAGTTTAAAATATATTTCTCAGAGCATCGAGGAGGCCACCCAGCACGAACTCACCATCGAGGACGACTGAGTGCTCAGCCCTGGGCCCAGGACGCAGCTGTGCTCCGGAGCTCCTGCCGTGGCCTGACTTACTCATCTGTCCGTCCAACCATCTGTATGTCTGTAGGCCTTCCTCAGGACTTGCCCTGGGTCCAGTCTTGCCCTCCATTGTGCCTCTGGGTGGGGCGGGAGGAACTGGCTGATGATGTTGTTACTCAGATCCCAAACATGGTTCTCAGAGTCCCCAACAGAGATGAAGGGGTGAAGGGGGAAGGTGTGGACAGGGGAGAAGGATGCCCTAGAGCTACCCTGGAGTACCCAGAGACGAGATATGTCTTCTTCCCACCCACCCTGCCTCCTTCCCCAGCACAGCCAGGTGAGTCTGAGATACTAGGACGACACAGTGTAGGGAACAGGGCCAAGTTTAAGGTAAAGACCAGGTTGCTAGGCAGCCCACTCCGCTTAGAGGGCCAAGCCTTCACACCTAGCAGGCTTTGAACACCATTCCAGGAAAGACCAGAGCAGTGGCTCTAGTTTGGAAGATATTCTGACAGTTTGCGGGCACGGGTTCGCTTAGTGTTGTTGAGAGAGGAATTTAACCCCCTTTAGTAGCAGAGGCCTTATCCCGTCCTTTTCTAGAGCTGAGCTTTCTGCCTCATTGCTTAGGATAAAGATCCCACCAAAGGGCTGGAGGTATCTATGACCCTCAGACTGTAAGGACAATGAAGCAGGGTTCCCCGGGGCACTTCGATCAACACAAACCTAGCATTAACCTCCCAGGTCCAGATGTCTCTGAGACTTGTCTATTAATAGTTGCGGTTACCAGTATAGAGTTAATTTTATTCTTGCAAATGGTTTCACCCCCCACTTTACCTTAAAAAGATGTTTATTTTCTGCCTTCTGAAAACCAAAGATTGCTTATGCTTTCAGTACCACCCTGCACACCTCCACAGCCCCTCCTCCAGGCCAGTCCTAGGTGACCTGGCTCTTCTCAGGGACATAGATAAAGCCTATTGCTAGAGCAGACTCCAACAGGGCACCCTAAACAGAATCTCAGGCTGGCCGGAAATGACAAGAGACAGGACATGGCGGGTTGCAAGGGCAGGCACGGTCAAGGATGGCCTAAGAGAAAGAGGAAAGGCTTACTCTGGAGCTGCTGGGTGGGTGGAGGGCATGCCAGCTCAGGACGGTGATTCCTGGAGAAGCCTCTGTTTATGCAGAGGTTTTGAATAAAGAAGGAATGATGGAACTCATGAAGTATTAGATGCAGGTTGGGGGCTTCAAGGATGAAATAGTTACTTCAAATGTCATTTGTGGGTGTTCATATATATGTGGTAGAACTTATTTACTGTATAGCGCATTTAAACATTTAAGTTGTATGAGCTAGTTCTTCCTTTATATGGCTATTCGATATGTTCACTTTTTCCTTTTTCATAGCAATTATCAGATTATAGAAATAAGTTTACACTTTTGTAAAAATGTAAGCAGCAAAAAAACTGACTTTAATCAAATAACGTGGAGATAAACACTGCAATGTAATTCTGCCCACCTTTATTATTAAAAATAAACTGTTTTCATGAGAACTGTTTCCAAAGCCTGTGTCTGATGCAAAGTGATTCTGATGTTTAACCAAATGACTTTTATCTCTCTTCATCCTTTGAAAAATTCCTATTGAGAATGAGTCCAGGAAGGAAGGAAAAATGATGCAGGGACTGTAGGAAAACTTGTTTTTGAAAGATTGGGAATTACAGGTACTCAGGAGAAAGTTTTACCCATGAGATAAATTCCTAGATATTTTACATTGAGTTTTCTCTTGTTGACTGAAAAAAAAGCACAACATAAAAGCTGACAATTGTTTTATTCTGCAGATTTACTGAGGACTTAAGCCCACTATACAGCCTCTCCAATCACTCAGAGAGACTGTTTCGAAGAGGTAAAGGAGGAGCCAGAATATATTTGAGTCTAGGGGTGGCAACAGGGAAGGGTGGTTGAACATAAGATTACTGCTAATTAAAGAAACAGATATCTCAAGTTAAAGCTTTTAGTGCTTTTCTATGTATGAGAAATGCAAGAGTCTGGACTCATTGAAGTCATTCCTTTGATCTGCACCTTAGCTAACAAAATCATTTGTTTGCTGAAATGGCAGGCAACATTCTTAGTTCACACTCTCAAGTATTAACAAAATAGATTCTTGACTTCCCTGGTGGCCCAGAGGTTAAGACTCTGTGCTCCAAATGCAAGAGGAGTGAGTTTGATTCCTGGTCGAGGAACTACGATCTTACATACTACACAGTGTGGCCAAAAAAATGACCGAGGATGAGATGGCTGGATGGCATCACTGACTCGATGGACGTGAGTCTGGGTGAACTCCGAGAGATGGTAATGAACAGGGAGGCCTGGCGTGCTGCGATTCTTGGGGTCGCAAAGAGTGGGACACGACTGAGCGACTGAACTGAACTGAACTAAGACAGTAAACTGAAGTCTGATAATACCCGGACCTCTGCTTCAGGCATTAACATTTTCTGCTTTAGCCTCTAGCTAAAGCCATTGGTGCCCATAGAAAACTACTGCTTGTTCATCTATTACCCAAATATATAACCCTGGGTTCTAAGGCATTCAGACTGCTTCCAGCTTCTTAGTAGTCTACTTTAGAATGTGTTTTTGGTTACAGTATTCTCAGGTTGTGTTTTATAAACCATCTAGTTTGCCTACTTTCTATCTGTGATAATTAATTTCACATACCAACTTGATCAGACTATAGATTTCCAGAAGTTTGGTCAAACACTACTCTGGGGATTTCTGTGAGGGTGTTTTTGGATGAGTTTAACACTGAAATCAATAGACTGAGTAAAGCAGATTTCCCTCCCAAATGTGGATGGGCTCCATCTAATCAGTTTAAAGCCTGAATAGAAAAAAAAAATTGAACTTCCCACAAATAAGAGGAAACTTTTCCTGCCCGACTGCCTTCCAAATTTTTTTTTAATAAATAAAAAACATCATTTTTTAAAAATTTCTACAGAATGAACTGAATTAGCTTTTCCTGCATCTGAAATCTTAAGGCATTCAAACTAAAACCACACCACTAGTTCTCATAGATTTCCAGTTAGCCAGCCTATGACTTAGCCTCCATAAACTAATGAGCCAATTCTCATTCATATATATAATTTCATTCTGTTGGTTCTGTTTATTTGGACAACTCTGACTAAATGCACTATCTAATAAGACTCTAAAATGTCTTTATTAGTGAGAGCACAAAACTCTTCTGTCCGTGGGATTCTCTAGGGATGAATATTGGAGTGGGTTGTCATTCCCTTGTCCAGTGAATCTTCCTGACCCAGGGATCAAACCCAGGTCTCCTGCATTGCAGACACAGTCACTACCATCTCAGCCACCAGGGAAGCCCCTCTTTTGTCTAACAAGATTACAAATTATTTCATTATTCACTTTGTGCTTACATGTCTGATTCTATTTCTGTTTTTTTTTTTTTTTTTCATTTAAAAACATCCTTTATTTCTTTTTGGAGTAGTTGAGAAGGTAAATTAGTCTTTTAGGCTATCTTAGTTATCTAACTTTTTTATTTTTTCAATCAAAATTCATGCTTTCACTTTATTTAAAAAGAGTCCTTTGATATTTAATGCATTTTGACTTTTTTTCTATATACATCGATATATGCTTTTTCTACATCTATGCAACTTTACATATTTATTTGAGACTTCCTTTTTGCTTCCTCATTTCCTTGCCCTTTGAGTTTTCTTTTTCAAACCTCTTTTAAATACGGGTTCCTTGTCACTCTTTTCAAAAATTTTCCTACTTAAGGATCTTAGTTTACATGTACCATATGTATATTCTTTCTATGATTTATAGTATCTTCTAAAGTTGAACCCTCCTGCTGTCATTCATTTAGGATCCTACCAGTTTTATATCCCTCACAATAATCATCCTCAGTAGGATGATGTATAGACTTGTCTTACAATAATTTTAAAATGAGTGCTTTCAAAGAATTTGAATTTCTAAATTCATATATTCAGTATTTACAGAGAGTTCACCTTATATCAGGTATATACACTTTACAGTTTGGTTTTAATAATTCTTTATGTTTTGTCTATCCATTATTATTGCTTTATTTATCTTGTTGTTTGAAGAGGGTGGTTGCTATGACTAGTGCATTCTCTTGGCAAAACTCTGAATCTTTTCCCTGCTTCAAAGCCAAGAGAAGACTCTACACATGGACATCACCAAATGGCCAATATCAAAATCAGATTGATTATATTATTTGCAACCAAAGATGGAGAAGCTCTATACAGTCAGCAAAAAAAAAAAAAGACCGAGAGCTGACTGTGGCACAGGTCATGAACTTTTTATTGACAAATTCAGACTTAAATTGAAGAAAGTAGAGAAAACCACTAGACCATTCAAATATGACCTAAATCAAATTCTTTACAATTATACAGTGGAAGTAATGAATAGATTCAAGGGATTAGATCTGATAGAGCACCTGAAGAACTATGGAGCAGATGTTCGTGACATTGTACAGGAGACAGTGATCAGATCATCTCCAAGAAAAAGAAATGCAAAAAGGCAAAATGGTTCTCTGAGGAGGCCTTAAAAATAGCTGAGAAAAGAAGAGAAGTAAAAGGCAAAGGAGTAAAGGGAAGATATACCCATTTGAATGCAGAGTTCCAAAGAAGAGCAAGGAGAGATAAGAAAGCCTTCCTCAGTGCAAAAGAAATAGAAGAAAGCAATAGAGATCTCTTAAAGAAAACGAGAGATACCAAGGGAAACTTTGATGCAAAGATGGGCACAATAAAGGACAAAAATGGTATGGACCTAATAGAAACAGAAAATATTAAGAGGAGGTGGCAAGAATACACAGAGTGAGTGAAGTCATTCAGTCAAGTCCGACTCTTTGCAACCCCACGGACTGACTGTAGCCTACCAGGCTCCTCCATCCATAGGATTTCCAGGCAAGAATACACAGAAGAACTATACAAAAAAGATCATGACCCAGAAAACCACGATGGTATGATCACTCACCTAGAGCCAGACATCCTGGAATATGAAGTCAAGTGGGCCTTAGGAAGCATCATTACAAACAAAGCTAGTGGAGGTGATGGAATTCCAGTTGAGCTATTTCAAATCCTAAAAGATAACGCTGTGAAAGTGCTGTACGCAATATGCCAGCAAATTTGGAAAACTCAGCAGTGGCCACAGGACTGGAAAAATTCAATTTTCATTCCAATCCCAAAGAAGGTCAATGCCAAATAATGTTCATACTACTGCACAATTGCAGTCATCTCACACACTAGCAAAGTAATACTCAAAATTCTCTGAGCCAGGCTTCAACAATATGTGAACAGTGAATTTCTTGATGTTCATGCCAGATTTAGAAAAGGCAGAGGAACCAGAGATCAAATTACCAACATCATTTGGATCATAGAAAAAGCAAGAGAATTCCACAAAAACATCTACTTCTTTTACTGAATATGGCAAGGCCTTTGACTGTGTGGATCACAACAAACTGTAAAATTCTTAAAGAGATGGGAATACCAAACCACCTTACATGCCTCCTGAGAAACCTGTATGCAGGTCACAAAGCAACAGTTAAAATGGGACATGGAACATCCGACTGATTCCAAATTGGGAAAGGAGTACGTCAAGGCTGTATACTGTTACCCTGCTTATTTAACTTACATGCAGAGTACATCATACAAAATGCAAGACTGGCTGAGGCACAAGCTGGAATCAAGATTACTGGGAAAAATATTAACCTCAGATTCTCAGATGACACCACCTTTATGGCAGGAAGTGAAGAGGAACTAAAGAGCCTCTTGATGAAAGTGAAAGAGGAGACTGAAAAAGCTGGCTTAAAACTCAACATTCAAAAAAATAAGATAATGGCATCTGGTCCTATCACTTCATGGCAAATAGATGGGGAAACAGTGACAGACTTTATTTTCATGGGCTCCAAAATCACTGCAGTTGGTGACTATAGCCATGAAATTAAAAGATACTTGCTCCTTGGAACAAAAGCCATGACTCTTTAACTGAGTTGTTTAACAGTTGTTAAAGAGTTTGCTCAGGAGACTGGGTGAGCTGTGTCTTAGTGGACAGGGGTCTAAAGTACACTGGAATTTACTGAAAACTTGCTTGTAAAGATGATTACTTATTGTCATTTTCCTACAAAAATATATTTTGGAAAGTTGTATACTGTCAATTAAAGTGCTTTTTTCTAAAAAAAAAAAAAAATGCTATGACTAACCTAGATAGTCTATTAAAAACCAGAGACATTACTTTGCTGACAATGATTGGTATAGTCAGAGCTATGTTTTTCCAGCAGTCATGTAAGGATTTGAGAATTGGACCATAAACAAAGCTGAGCATGAAAGAATTGATGCTTTTGAATTGTGGTGTTGGAGTAGACTCTTGAGAGTCCCTTGGAATGCAAAGAGATCTAACCAGTCAATCCTAAAGGAAATCAGTCCTGAATATTCATCAGAAGGACTGATTCTGAAGCTGAAACTCCAATACTTTGGCCATCTGATGTGAAGAACTGACTCATTGGAATAGACCCTGATGCTGGGAAAGATTGAAGGTAGGAGGAGAGGGCGACAACAGGATGAGGTGGTTGGATGGCATTACCTACTCAATGGACATGAGTTTGAGCATGCTCCAGGAGTTAGTGATGGACAAGGAAGCCTGGGGTGCCGCATTCCTTGGTGTCAGAAAGAGTCAGACACAACTGAGCGACTGAACTGAACTGACTAATTTATCTTGTTAACAGAAATGATGGTAGAAGTTAGCAGAAAGCTTTGAAAAAAATAAGGGAGAGGAATATTCTAAATTTTTGCAACAAATTTTGACACCAAAACTTAAAATGCCTACTAATTCATGTTGTTAACAACTTATTAATAAAGCCATTGGTTTCTAATTCAGTATTTTTCTTGATTTTCAGTATGATGAAAGTGAAAAGGAAATGTTTAGTTATTTCCATCATAGTTTATATATTTATTATTTTCCAAGAATGTTATGTCTTATTTGTGTTTTCTTCTGTTGGTATATTCCTGAATGAATTATATAGTATATTTTAAATAAAATATTTTATTATATATTATAGCTATTTATCTTGATGGGATTCCCTGGTGGCTTAGACAGTAAGGCATCTGCCTTCAATGCAGGAAAACTGGGTTCGATCCCTGGGTCAGGAAGATCCCCTGGAAAAGGAAATGGCAACCCACTCTAGTACTCTGGCCTGGAAAATTCCATGGATGGAGGAGCCTGGTAGGCTACAGTCCAGGGAATCAGACATGACTGAGCAACTTCACTGGTTGTTCCATAACTGTTTATTACTGCACATGTAATTTAATTGGTAGAATTGGAGTCATCTGGCATTTTGCTATTTGTGAAAATACAGACAATTAAGGGAAAAAAAAAATTTCTGGTATCCTATTATTCACCAAATGTCAGTAACTGGCTTAAAATTTAGATTTAGCTGATATCCTGAGTTATAGTGACTTATATTTTAAAGACACTTTACACATCTATTTTTAGATCCCCTCATGAGCTAGTGACAATGCTATTAATTGAGCTAAATATTTCAATTTCCTCCTCAGAATACAGAAAGTTTTTATCTTTAAATCAAGTAGGAGTTATGTGACCAAGACTGTTCAATGAAATAGTGCCAAAAACAATATTTTCTACTTCAAGGCCTGGCCCTTAAAACCTCTCCCACAATTCTCACCATCTGTCTTTGCCCTTGTTATCCAGATACATGGAGAGGATAAATAATTTGAAGGTTCTGGCATGTAGAAGTGTCCCTTTTAATGATCCTGCGTCTTTGAATGACTGCATGAAACAGAGAACATCTACTGAGTCCACCCCAGATATCTGTATTTGATTCTGATGTACAGAAAAGCAATATTTTGTTAAGCCAGTGAGGTGTTTATGCTTCCAAAACTACAGGTGGAATTAATTACCCTAATCAATGCAAACATCAGTACAAAAAATAATAATAGTAATAAGGAAAGACTGCAAATTTCATTCACTTAGCATTTGGATGGCAAGACATTTGCACTGGAGTCAGGAATATAATATAGTAAAAACATGTTTGTAAATACTGCCTCCTGTGACATGTTGAAAGTAGACTATATGCCTACTAATTAGTTAGCTGCTCTTGCTAGAGAAGGGCTAGAAGAATCAAAATAGCTCATACTACTATTAACAATATTTTATAAAGTAATTTAAGAAAGAAATGTGTTGAAGGGAGAAGTAGATACATGCAAGGGAACAGAAAACTTCCAGAAATTACCACCTTGAAAGGATAGATAAGTCAGTCTCTTTTAGAACCCAAATGGTAGGTGGGAGGTGGGAAATTTTGAGAAATCCTTTAAGGAAAAGAGTGTTTAATGAACCAGCCTTGGGGGAAAATTAAAATAAACCTACATTTTAAGTCTGGTATCTTCAGACTAGCCACCATTATTTTGAAGAATGGAGAGAAAGAAAAATCAAAAGGATAAAATAAATTTGAGGACTATGTTTGACAGAACTAACTACCATGGTGGTAACTGCCATGTGTGACTAACTGGTAACAAAATGATCACAAGTCTAGTAAGCTGTTTTAGAGAATTATGTTGCCAGAAGAAACTACCAACCCAGCCTAAACAGCTGGAGTCCTCAGTCTTCTGTATACTTGAATTATTGAACTTTCCTTCCTGTACAAGTATAGAGAAACCTCACTTTGCCTGATGTAAATAATTTTACATTGCCAGGAACTGTTTTGTTCTGTGTTTGATAGTCTTTACTTTTATAATTTTAAAAAATTATGTATGGCTTGGCCAAAAAGTTCTTTTTGGTTTTTCATAATAACATTGAAAAACCAGAACAAAGTTTTTTACCAATCCAATATAATATCTATGTGTAGAGATGGGTAGAAAGATAACTTTCTTTTTAATTAAAGGTTACCAGAACCAAATACCATAGGATAAGATTTCCAGAATACTTGGAGATTCTGTATTTAGGTTGGACAGAGTGACTCATAGGACTTCTTGTCTTAGTTTGCATTGGGAAAGTAAGTGTATAAGATAAAGTAACAAATGGATCTTTGGTAGACAAGGCACAAATTACATACATAGTATGTGCTCATTAACCATTTTTCCATTGCTAATAAAATAGCTAAACTGTATTTCCAAAATCTCTTTGCTTCTTGCTTCTTGATAGTGTCATAAAATTAATTTTTAACCTTATAGATGAGCCAAAAAAACCTTTCAGGACTCTTTTTTTTCCCATCTTCTCTATCCACTGATTGAAAGACATTAGTGTATCCTTTGAGTTAAAAGTTTCATATGATGGCCTGAAAGGAAACTGGTTCCTTTAGTCACCTCTTGGAAAGGAGAAATTGAACTGCTTTAGGCTGTGATATGAGCAAGAAATCCAGAGAGACTTTGGAATTGTTCATTAGAACAGTAAGTGACAAAGCCTAAGTCCAAAACATGCAACACTGGCATAGGATCTTTGTGGAACACAGTGTTTAAAAGGAAAACAGGTTGCAATAACAAAATAACTTTGAAGCTATATATATATATATATATAATTACTTTGAAGTTATATATAATATATACATAATCAATTAGAAGTTACATTACGTGACTGCTGGGCATGCACAGAAGAAATCATCGTCACAGAAGAAATCATCGTCTCAAGTTGGGCTAAAATTTATTAATATACAATGCTGTAATTCAGCAATTTATGCAGACATAAATTTGAATTCTTGTCCACATGTCCCATTGTTTATGTTTCTACTCACCAGGTCTGCCTATATTCAGTAAACCTAACATTTGCCTCTTTTAGCTTTTCTCTTCTATAGTTTTCTCATTCTGCTTCCTCAATATATTCCTATTTAGACTTCCCATAGGGCTTCAATTAATGGCATTGTTGGATGGTGCCATTGAGATATTAACATTTTGACACATTTCACTAAGGCAAGATTTTCAGTTGCTACATAAAATAACAAAAGGCAAGGTGTACAGAGCAAGAATCATCTAAAACTGCAAATAATATGGATTAATAGAATGAACAACATATTCAGTTCAGTTCAGTTCAGTCGCTCAGTCATGTCCGACTCTTTGCAACCCCATGAATCGCAGCACGCCAGGCCTCCCTGTCCATCACCAACTCCCAGAGTTCACTCAGACTCACGTCCATCGAGTCCGTGATGCCATCCAGCCATCTCATCCTCTGCCGTCCCCTTCTCCTCCTGCCCCCAATCCCTCCCAGCATCAGAGTCTTTTCCAATGAGTCAACTCTTCTCATGAGGTGGCCAAAGTACTGGAGTTTCAGCTTTAGCATCATTCCTTCCAAAGAAATCCCAGGGTTGATCTCCTTCAGAATGGACTGGTTGGATCTCCTTGCAGTCCAAGGGACTCTCAAGNATAGCAAACACCCTCTTCCAACAACACAAGAGAAGACTCTACACGTGGACATCACCAGATGGTCAACACCGAAATCAGATTGATTATATTCTATGCAGCCAAAGATGGAGAAGCTCTATACAGTCAACAAAAACAAGGCCGGGAGCTGACTGTGGCTCAGATCATGAACTCCTTATTGCCAAATTCAGACTCAAATTGAAGAAAGTAGGGAAAACCACTAGACCATTCAGGTATGACCTAAGTCAAATCCCTTATGATTATACAGTGCAAGTGAGAAATAGATTTAAGGGCCTAGATCTGATAGATAGAGTGCCTGATGAACTATGGAATGAGATTCATGACATTGTACAGGAGACAGGGATCAAGACCATCCCCATGGAAAAGAAATGCAAAAAAGCAAAATGGCTGTCTTGGGAAGCCTTACAAATAGCTGTGAAAAGAAGAGAGGCAAAAAGCAAAGGAGAAAAGGAAAGATATAAGCATCTGAATGCAGAGTTCCAAAGAATAGCAAGAAGAGATAAGAAAGTCTTCTTCAGTGATCAATACAAAGAAATAGAGGAAAAGAACAGAATGGGAAAGACTAGAGATCCTTTCAAGAAAATTAGAGATATGAAGGGAACATTTCATGCAAAGATGGGCTCGATAAAGGACAGAAATGGTTCTGTTATTAAATATCTTTACTTTTTAAAAGTATGTCCCCTCTTTCTGGACTTCTTTGATGAAGAAATAAAGCTTTCTTTCCACCCATTTATATTTAATTGTTAACAGGAAGCTTCAGAAAGAATTATGAAATTGCATAACACTCATTTCTTGCCTCTCACATCTCATACTTGTACATATTTTATGAGCAAATGAGAGCCTCCTTAATAATGATGATAATGTTTATTTTGAAGAACTGTAGGCCAGGAGTCCCCAATCTCCGGGACCCAATGCCTGACTATTTGAGGTAGAGCTGTTATAATAAAAATAGAAATAAAGTGCACAATAAGTGGGAGAAGGCACTGACAAACCACTCCAGTACTCTTGCCTGGAAAATCCCATGGACAAAGGAGCCTGGTGGGCTGCAGTCCATGGGGTTGCTAAGAGTCGGACACGACTGAATGACTTCACTTTCACTTTTCACTTTCATGCATTGGAGAATAAAATGGCAACCCACTCCAGTGTTCTTGCCTGGAGAATCCCAGGGACAGGCGAGCCTGGTGGGCTGCCATCTATGGGGTCGCACAGAGTCAGACACTACTGACAAGACTTAGCAGCAGCAGCACAATAAGTGTGATGTACTTGAATCATCCTGAAACTATTCCCCTACACCTAGTCCCTGGACAAATTGTCTTTAGCAAAATAGGTCCCTGGTGCCAAAAAGGTTGGGAACCTGTCAGTCTACAGTCCATGGGGTCTCAAAGAGTCAGATGACTGAGTGACTAAGCACAAATAATATTTATTATCACAAATTTCCTTGTTTTTACATAGATGAAGGAATGTGCTCAAATGTGTTATTTGTAAAAACTACACTAAAAATGTATATGTGTATAGGAGGGCAGATTCATAAAAATAACATGTAATATATAATTAATACTTGAAAATAAAATGATCTTCAAATTTTCTACGTTCAAAAATTCTTCCCTGAGGTACAAATATATATTACATTTGTTGCAGCTTCTTTAGAATCAATTTCTCTTTTGATGTGCTGTATTGCCAAGGATTGGAAAATTTAAGAAAAAGAGAACAAAGGAATTTGTTTATGTATTAGTTAAAACTAAATGTAATAATATAAACCCAAGCAGAAGGGGGTAATGAATCTTAGAATTCAAGACATGATAAATATATGAAATATTGTCAAATACAGAAAACTTTGATGTAATCCTTTCTGTACAGATAGTTTCTAAGACAATATCCTCCAAAAGGTATTTATAAGTGTAAATTAATATTTATCTTTCGATTTGTGATTGACATGACACATTATTGCTAGAAGACTAGCCAGAGAGAATTAAAACTTATGCCACATAAAGCAGTATCTCTCTCTCTCTTTCGCTCTCTCTCTGTTTGTCTTTGTCCCGTCTTCCAAAGAAATATCTCTGCTTGCTTCATGTTGGTAAATGACTTTATATGCTAGGTGACCAAGAAAACTCATTTCTCTTACATTGCTATGTTTTCTAACATGGTTTTCTTTCCTATATACTGCCCTATAAAATTCCTAGATTGATGTTAAGATATATAACTTTGGTTTATTCTGAATATATGATTTAAGTCCTTTGTCTCCCTTCTTTTTCCAATACTAATTCACATTAATGTCACTTCCAAATGACGAGTAGATCAAGGTGGTTTCATTACTTGCTCAGACAAAATCTGAATTAAATTGGGTTGAACGTCTACAGAGAAGGAGAATTTCATATTTTAAATTAATCTTTTCCTTCAAAGAAAAAAAGTCTCTACATCAAGGGAACATTTTTCTCTTTACCACTTACATTCTTATTTTTCTTATTTAATTTTTGCTTTATTGGATTTAAACCACATACCAACAGATTCAAAATACTTACACTTTAATATTTATGCAGTCTTGCTTATTCATCCATAAATGAGGTTTAAAGTATCACCATTAAATAGTTAAAATTAGCAGTGTTCTTAGAGATAATTGCATGAATCCTCTCTTTTCTTGTGTAAGAGATTACATGATTTATAATTGAATCATCTTCTTTCTAGTCTAGTACTCTGCTTTGAACAGTATCTATCCACTTAAACCATGTAATATCTACTTGACAAGATGTAGACAGATGGAATATTTTCTAACAGAAGAAAATAATTTTAATTTTATTCTTTAAACATGTATTAAAGCAGGTATATGTCTGCATAGAAATTACCATGACCATCACTATGAATTCTAGGTTTAATTAATAAAAGTCTGTGAGAATATAGCCCTATAGTTACATTTTTGCAGAATGAGGTACTTGAGTGAAAAGAGTCTTGTATAATATTGGTAAGTACATTTTAATGCCTACTGTAGGGAAAGTATATTAGATGATGAAAAATGCTCTAGTTAAAGATATTATCATCATTTGAAAGTTCCAAAGATGAATTCTGTATTCAATAGACATAATTCAAAATTGGCTTTTTAAATTTGTTTATTCACTTGTCTTCTTATATGTGTTGCTGCATGACAGGTTCAGGCCCCCTTTCCAGTGCCCTCCTCTGAGCACGGAGTGGGTGGGCCCTGCTGGCTGTCATCCACACCTATTCCATGAGGGTGGGGCCTTGTCTCCCCCAATGGTGGACCCTCCCCTGTGTGCTTCTCAGCACCTGTCGTAGAATTTACTGGTTGTTTCTGTCATGTTTCACTGATATGCTGCATGGTTTTTTAAGTACCTAAGGCAGTTGTCTAGTCAAGGCTATGGTTTTTCCAGTGGTCATGTATAGATGTGAGAGTTGGACTGTGAAGAAAGCTGAGCACCGAAGAATTGATGCTTTTGAACTGTGGTGTTGGAGAAGACTCTTGCGAGTCCCTTGGACTGCAAGGAGATCCAGCCAGTCCATTCTAAAGATCAGCCCTGGGTTTTCCTTGAAAGGACTGATGCTAAAGCTGAAACTCCAGTACTTTGGCCACCTCATGGGAAGAGTTGACTCATTGGAAAAGACTCTGATGCTGGGAGGGATTGGGGGCAGGAGGAGAAGGGGACGACCGAGGATGAGATGGCTGGATGGCATCACTGACTCGATGGATGTGAGTCTGACTGAACTCCAGGAGATGGTGATGGACAGGGAGGTCTGGCGTGCTGCGATTCATGGGGTCACAAAGAGTCGGACACGACTGAGCGACTGAACTGAACTGAACTGAACTGAATTCAAAATTCAAAATCTTTAGCAATGTTGTAATGTTAATCTATAGGCAAAACTCAATCATAATTTGTAACTGTAAGAAAGTCCAGTGCAAAGGGATTAGAAAAGAATTCTATAGGAGAAGTTTAACTGACAAGGGAATAACTCACGAGAAAAGGAGAACTTTTGGTCATCCAGAAATAAAATACTCTGCACTTCAATACACATACCATTTAAAAAAATAAAAATATGCAAATAAGAGGCAATATATTTATCTTGAGAAAGGTAAAGTTTTAAAATATAATCAAGCTGAAATATTATAAAATGAGTTCTACTAAACAATATTTCAGGATAATAGCAGAGATGTCAGTTAAGCAATTTGCAAATCGTATATTTCCCTGCTGTGTTTGCAAGATTACCTTGTGAATCATCAGGATCCATAACTCTAAAGGCTTTTGATTTACATTTGCCTGAATTGCAAGGCCAGAAAGGAGACTGCAGATAAGACAAACAACATGATGATCTAGTAGCTACAATACCAATAAAAAATAAACAAATAGGTCTCTTCTTCCCAAAGGATGAAGCTGACACTCACTTTCCTTTTGCAACCAATAATTCTCTGCAAATATATAGACTCCTTATATAGATTACATTGGAACACCATTTTTACTGAGGCTTGTTTATGTCTTTCATACACAAAGTGATATTTGGGGTTAAAGGTGGGATGAGAGCACTTCTTCATTTACTACATTTTCCGATATCTTTGTAATCTTCCACTCCTGTATTTTGGCCATAGTCTAGTTCCCTTTACTCCCTTAATCAGAGTTTTACTTTCTTTGTATTCACATTTTCATTCAAACTTGCATTCTCACTAGTATTGCTTACATTACTTTTTATTCATCATCTCTTCTTTTACCACTCATGCTTGCTTTCTTCTGATAAAAATAGATAATTAATATTTACCTACTAATTTATTCAAGCCAGAGCTTCCCAGGTGGTTCAGTGGAAAAGAAGTGCCTGCCAATGCAGATGTGAGTTCAATTCCTAGGTCAGGAAGATCCCTTGGATGAAGAAATGGCAATCTACTCCTGTATTCTTGCCTGGAGAATCCCATGGACAGAGGAGCCTGGAAGACTTATGTCCATAGAGTCTCAAAGAGTTGGACACGACTGAAACAACTAAGCACATGCAACATACGCTTTAGAATCTGCATACATATCTGAGCCTGTTGGGCTACAGTCAATGGAGTTGCAAAAAATAGGACATGACTGAGTGACTGAGCAGATACTTTACACATGCCAGGAAATTTCTTAAGTGATTTTAGATGTATCACTTATTAAACCTAAAAATAAATCTAGAAGATATATGTGTGTATATATATGTGTGTTTGTGTGTGTGTATGTGTATATGTGTGTGTGTGTGTGCATTTGTGTGTTTAACACATACATATATGTGTTTATATATTGAGTTTAACAACCTTCCCAAGGTCATTTACCTATAATTAATACTGCTGGAATTCAAACTATCATTCTGATTATTTCTGAGTGTCATTCTTTCCTACAGGTCCCTCCCTCTTCTCTTCCAGAACATTCTAGGTTTAACCATATGTGTTCTTTAGCAGCTATAATTATACTTTTATAAGTGTAGCCTCTCAAGGTCACAATTGATTAAATCTCTGTAGATGTCTGCAGGCTGATTGGAGGCTAGTGTACATGTGCATATGTATGTATGTGAGTGGTGTCTATGATAGAGAAAAGTATTCATGATGTAAATGCAAAATCATGGAGAGCTAGTCTGTACAGAAAAAGTAAGACTGACAAAGACTCTTTAGAGTCCCTTGAAGAACAAGGAGGACAAATTATTCAATCCTAAAGGAAATCAACCCTGAAAATACATTGGAAGGACTGATGATGAAGCTGAAACTACAATACTTTGGCTACCTGATGCAAAGAGCTGACTCATTGGAAAACACCCTGATGCTGGGAAAGATTGAGGGCAGGAGGAGAAGGGGCAAGCAGAGGATAAGATGGTTGGATGACATCACTGACTCAGTGGATATGAGTTTGAGCAAACTCTGGGAGAGAATGAAGGACAGGGAATCCTGGAGTGCTGTGATCCATGGGGTAGCAAAGATTCAGATATGACTTAGTGATAGAACGACAATGATTTTAATTAAATTCTTTTTAAGATTAGTGAATGTTAAATGGATACTTTTGAAATACAGTCACAATATGCAAATTCATCTTTACTTATATGAATTTATTTTTAAATTTAATATATTTCCTTTTGTGATTCTACAATTCTTTTCCTCTGAAAAATGCTTTGACACAGTGAAGATGTTCTTAAATTATCTTTATAACACTTTATCAATGCATGCAAAATTTTAGGAGCTATTGATACATATGTACAAATTCACAGTCTGTCACTTAGTAAGAATTGTGGCTTTCATTTTTTTGTGATTTTTCCTTTGTAACTTTCTAACAACTTTTGATGTCTTAGTCCAAAAATCTATCTTTTCTCCATATGATTACTATGAATAACTGAGCTTGTAGTGATGATTTTAATGTTTCTTTTTTTTTTTTTTTTTTGAAACTTGAGTTAAAATATCATAGTATAGCTAAATTACTACAGGTAGTTGAATGAGTTATTGCTGCTGCTTAGTACAAAGATATTGAAAAACACATTCACACTGTAAGTCTGAAAATGTCTAAATTGTTCATGCGGTGAAGAAAGACATTTAACACTTTGGAAACATAATTTTCTCCTTGTCTTATCTCTTTCACCACTTTTTCTTTCTAATTCTCTTGACATTTTTTTTGAAATATGTTCACTGATAATAACTAATGTTTTATTGCTCTACTGATATGCACCTATTAAATAGGTATTTTAAAGAAGTCATTCAACATAAAGCACTCTGCAAGTCACTGGGAAAAACACCCCTGCTCTCTAAAGCTAACAACATAGTGGAAGACTATAAACAAAAAACATACATACAAATTTTGAGTTCTGTAATGGTGCAAAAGCTCCTCCAATAGGAGGAGCTCCTCCTCCTCCTCCAAAGAGGATCACCATGGATCTTTTCCTTTTCTGTATCAAAATGCTGCTTCTCATAAATAGAGGTGAATTATGTTTGCCTTTCCTTTAAATGTAGTTTGGATTTAGTGACTCTCTCAACCAAAAGAATGTGGAAGAATTCATATTCTGAGATTTCTGAGTCTAGGTCATGAGACATCTTCCAGCTTCTCTCTAGGCCATAGAGGAAAGTGGTTACTAGGTAGGAAGTGTAACACAAGAAAACAACATTTTGAGTGAGCCTAAAATAGCCCGGGGGAGGGAGAGGGCTTGTGAGGAGAAAGTGAATCAGCATTTGACTAACTTGCTATTTTTCTAGCCATCTCAGCGGAAGAACTAGACATGTGAGCAAAGATACCCAGCACAAGTGAGCCTCCAGAAGACTTCAAGTCCAGTAACTATTGACTGAAATAGGCTTAGGAAACACCAGTGAAGATCATGTATCTGAGCCCTGTTAACATGCAAAGCCATGAGTGATAAAATATTTTGGCTTTAAGCCATTAACTTTGGAGGTGTTCTTTTATGTAAAAATACATGAATATAAATCACATTTTTATGTTTACATATGCATTATACATGATACATATAGAACAAAGATAATGTACATATAAATATGTATACATCAGTATATAAAAAATGATGAAAAAATAAACAAAAGGGCTTAGTCAGCCAAATACATGTGAAGAAATGTCATTGGATTTATGGTGAAAAATTAGAGACAAACAGCTATAAAGATGTCTCTCTCTGAGACTATATGAATACTTTAAACTAGGATGCAACAAGTAATTGTGGCAGGATGTACCACCTAATAATCAAGCTCATTTCCTCCTCTTCCAGATCTTCTTGACATTTTTTGAAGTTTACACAGAGTACTATGATTGGATTTTAAGCAAATAAAATGAATGTGGAATTGTGTGTATAAACTCTAAAGCTGTACCTCTAGTTCCATACCCTTTTTTTTTTTTTTTGGTATCTTCCTTGCCTTGTTTCATTCCTCCCTTCCTTATTTCCTTTATTTATTTTTTGCTTATTCTTTAAGCCTTCATTCCCTCTTTTTGAGACAGCTATACACTTTGAAAAATCTGTTATGCTTGATTGTGTATTCCCCTGAGTTTCTAGTCTTAATTACTTCCTGCTGCTGCTTCTAAGTTGCTTCAGTCGAGTCCGATACTATGCGACCCCATAGACGGCAGCCTCTTTAAGCCTTCATTCCCTCTTTTTGAGACAGCTATACACTTTGAAAAATCTGTTATGCTTGATTGTGTATTCCCCTGAGTTTCTAGTCTTAATTACTTCCTGCTGCTGCTTCTAAGTTGCTTCAGTCGAGTCCGATACTATGCGACCCCATAGACGGCAGCCCACCAGGCTTCTTGTCCCTGGGATTCTCCAGGCAAGAATACTGGAGTGGGTTGCCATTTCCTTCTCCAATGCATGAAAGTGAAAACTGAAAGTGAAGTTGCTCAGTTGTGTTCAACTCTTCGCGACCCCATGGATTGTAGCCTACCAGGCTCCTTTGTCCATGGGATTTTCCAGGCAAGAGTGCTGGAGTGGGTTGCCATTTCCTTCTCCAACTACTTTCTACGGAATAACATAATTGAAAATATATCTTTCTAAGACATGTAATCTTATTTTTTTCATTCTTCTTTGCCATTTCCATCTTTCAATACCACAGGAATTCCAGAAAATATTCTCATGATCTCGAGCTTCTTTTATGCTATCCTTAGACTAAGGTCCGTCTAGTCAAGGCTATGGGTTTTCCTGTGGTCATGTATGGATGTGAGAGTTGGACTGTGAAGAAGGCTGAGCACCAAAGAATTGATGCTTTTGAACTGTGGTGTTGGAGAAGACTCTTGAGAGTCCCTTGGACTGCAAGGAGATCCAACCAGTCCATTCTGAAGGAGATGAGCCCTGGGATTTCTTTGGAAGGAATGATGCTAAAGCTGAAACTCCAGTACTTTGGCCACCTCATGCGAAGAGTTGACTCATTGGAAAAGACTCTGATGCTGGGAGGGATTGGGGGCCGGTGGAGAAGGGGACGACCGAGGATGAGATGGCTGGATGGCATCACTGACTCAATGGATGTGAGTCTGAGTGAACTCCGAGAGATGGTGATGAACAGGGAGGCCTGGCGTGCTGTGATTCATGGGGTCGCAAAGAGTCGGACACGACTGAGCGACTGAACTGAACTGATTGCCTCTTTACTCACGGGTTTCCTTCTCTTCATCTTTCAAACTTGCTTCAACGCCACTCCTCAGAGATCCTCTCCTAACTCCCATATTCAACAATTCATTATACTCTCTCAAAGCACACTGTTCTGCTCCTTTACCAAATGGACACAATTTAATCTATGTATTTATTTGCTTACTATCCATATCCTTTATTAAAATGCATATTCTGTGAGGCCAAGGACAGAAATTTTTTCATGACTCTATACCAAATGAATAGCATAGTTCCAAGGACATGATAGACAACGTGTTTATTCTGATAAATGATATAGAATGTTTTATAGTTACCCAATGAAATTTAATTTAATCTCATTTCAATTTGTTATTTACTATTAGTATCCATATATCATCCAACTGAATAAGGTTACATTTTATGTTTGTATAGGTATGATATAAAATACGCTCTACCTTCTTTTCACAATTGTATTTATTGCCTTCGCTATGAACTAACAGGAAGAAGAGTAAGTGGAACATTTAACATATTTTAAAAAATCAATGATAGGCTAAAATTTATATATCATAAATTTCTTAATCTGGGTACCTCTGAGGAAATCATAGTGATAATTATTTTCATTCCTTTCAACACAGCCAAATGTAACACATGAACCAGGAACAGCTGAAGAAATTAATAAGAAATAGCATTAAGCAATTTATTGAAACCTGATATTTACATTTCCTATCCTGAATATGTGGTCCTAAATATCTAAGGATAAAGTATCAAAGGGGCTTCCCTCATAGCTCAGCTGGTAAAGAATCTGCCCACAATGTGGGAGACCTGGGTTCAATCCCTGGGTTGGGAAGATTTCCTGGAAAGGGAAAGGCTACCCACTCCAGTATTCTGGCCTGGAGAATTCCAAGAGTCAGACACTACCAAGTGACTTTCATGTTCACTTTCACTTTTCAAAGTATTAAAGTACTATTTTTCAACTTTCTCATGAATTTGATACGATGAGAAACAAAAGCACCAGTTTACTTGCGTAATTTTCAGCTAGCAATTCTACAATCTTTCGAAACATCAAGTAAAAAAGAGAAATTATAAATCTATGTTAACCTTTTTGTCTTAGAAGAGATATCAATAGGTTATTTTTCATTAATTTTGAAGATATCTTTTTCCCATTAAATTCAAAATTTGACTTGGAGTTATAAAATATTAGCTCTTTCTTTGTGTTGCTTGTAATATGTTCCTTTTCTATATATACTTTGTGTGCTGGAAGAGTTGGAAGTAAATTGTGCATTTGATTATTTAGGGAATACAAAAAAAGATGTGTGTTATGCTTTTATTTGAATGTAGAAATAAACGTGTACATATATATTGTATAGATATAAATATATAAACATAAGTACAGATATGTGTGTACTAAGATTTGCTATTAGCAAAGATATAAGAGATTAAGGGAAGAGACAAGGAAATGTGCTACTTTTTTCTTTTAGAAATGTATTTATTTTTCTTACTTTTTATTTCAATCCTTTTCCAGATTTGAGATATAATTGATAAAAAACATTGTATAAGTTTTGTGTATACAAAGTGTTGATTCTGAATACTTATATAACACAAAAGGATTACCACCAGAGCAGTAGTAAACATCTCCCTTGCATCACATAATTCAGTTCAGTTCAGTCGCTCAGTCGTGTCCGACTCTTTCCGATCCCATGAATTGCAGCACTCCAGGCCTCCCTGTCCATCACCAACTCCCAGAGTTCACTCAAACTCACGTCCATCGAGTCAGTGATGCCATCCAGCCATATCATCCTCGGTCGTCCCCTTCTTCTCCTGCCCCCAATCCCTCCTAGCATCAGAGTCTTTTCCAATGAGTCAACTCTTCGCATGAGGTGGCCAAAGTACTGGAGTTTCAGCTTTAGCATCATTCCTTCCAGTGAACACCCAGGACTGATCCTTTAGAATGGACTGGTTGGATCTCCTTGCAGTCCAACGGATTCTCAAGAGTCTTCTCCAACACCACAGTTCAAAAGCATCAATTCTTCAGTGCTCAGCTTTCTTCACAGTCCAACTCTAACATACATACATAACCACTGGAAAAAACATAGCCTTGACTAGAGGGACCTTTGTTGGCAAAGTAATGTCTCTGTTTTTCAATATGTGGGGATTCTTACCTGGGAGTTTTTGGCCCCACCAAAGGTATTAATTAATGTAGAGCTTTGTGTTCAGTTGTCTTTCAATACTTTGTGGGTTTGATTCACATTCTTGTTGGTTCTTGTCTGTCTTTGAGCTAAGAGTAATTTTCTTGTTCCTAATAGCACCTTAGAAGTGAGCCAAGTATGGACCATGGATCAACTTGACAAGTTTCTCCTGCTTTAGAAAGTGCATGACTCGAGAGAAGCCAGTGAGTCAATAGGAAGAGTCACAATGTCCTTTTCTTTCATATTTGAGCTTGCATTGGGAGCAGATATCCTGAAATAAATTTACCATTAGAAAGCTTTTTTTTTCCCCTGGTAATATTGACCTGGGGCTTCCCTGGTGGCTCAGAGGTTAAAGCGTCTGCCTCCAATGCGGGAGACCCGGGTTCGATCCCTGGGTCGGGAAGATCCCCTGGAGAAGGAAATGGCAATCCACTCCAGTATTCTTGCCTGGAGAATCCCATGGACGGAGAAGCCTAGTAGGTTACAGTCCACGGGGTCGCAAAGAGTCGGACACGACTGAGCGACTTCACCCCAATATTGACCTGACCAAAGTACCAGAAATTCATCTCTTGTGAGAGAGTCTATTAATTTTAAAGCCTGAAAATTCATTACCTCAATCAGTGAAGGTCAGCACTGACTCTTTTTTTGCTGTTATTGTTGTTAAGAATTGAGGTTTTAAAAGTTTAGAGACTTAACCATAGATACTGTAAATGAAGTTTAAGGCCAAAGCAGAGACAGAAATCAAAGACAAAGTGACATCACATCACAAAGTTAGGCTAAATCCTTATATCTGTATCGAGTTTTCCTCTTTTTTTTCTTTCCTCATATCATAACATTCATATGCACACAACCTGAGAAAAGCAACCTTTTAGTGGGGAAAATGTTCAGAGATCTAGAAAATAAAGATTGTAGATCTTGATGCAAGATCCGTGCTGATGTATTTAAGAAAGATTTCTTAACATCTATTCAGAAGGAAATGGCAACCCACTCCAGTATTCTTGCCTGGAGAATCCCAGGGACAGAGGAGCCTGGTGGGCCGCTGTCTATGGGGTCGCACAGAGTCGGACATGACTGAAGCACTTAGCAGCAGTGGCAGCATTCACCTTTTTTAAAGCTTACATCACTAAGGAATATTGTACCTTAGCAAAGGCCCAAATCATTCTCAAAGCTGAATGGAAATTGTTTCTTTAAAGTCTGTCTGTGTTATACACTTGTATTATGCTAGGTCTCTCCATTCCTCATCACTGAGAGGACTCCTGAGCCCAGAAATATCCATCACAACCTGGTCATTGTTTTATACCAGTGCTATCCATTATGTGAACCTCTGTTTGATAAAAGAAATAAACCTGCTCAAAGAAGAGATTCATTGTACACTAGAGAGATGAATTAAGGATTCTCTGAACTCCTAGGAGTGTTCTATATTTTTAAGCCACTTAGCTCATCTTTTAGAAAACAAACAAGAAATGTCACTGACCAGCCTTCCTCTCAACAAATTCCTCCTGATTCAGCAAAGCCTTAAGTATTAAACCACAGTTATCAAATATCAGCATAGATTACAGATTAAGTGTAGATAATTGATGTATGAGTATGCCATAATTTATACAAAGAATTTGGAGGAAAAAAGATTTACTCATAATGTAAAAAGAAATACATCATTTTAAAGTAGATAAGATAAATTAAGTATCATTATGTCATAGAGAAATTTTCAAATCAATTTAAAATAAATTATACTCAGTTCAGTTCAGTTCAGTTGCTCAGTCATGTCCAACTCTTTGCGACCCCATGAATCGCAGCACGCCAGGCCTCCCTGTCCATCACCATCTCTCGGAGTTCACTCAGACTCACGTCCATTGAGTCAGTGATGCCATCCAGCCATCTCATCCTCGGTCATCCCCTTCTCCTCCTGCCCCCAATCCTGAACTACTCTTAGCAAGTTTCAGTATATAGCACTGTTTTACTAACTACAATCACCATAATGTACTTAAATCCTCAAAATTGATTTGTCTTATAATTGGAAGTTTATACCCTTTGACCAACATCTACAGATTTTCTCCAAGCACCAGCCCTTGTCAACTACCATTCTATTGTATCTACAAGTTCATTTTTTAGATTTCACATTTGAATGAGACCAAACAGTAATTATCTTTCTCTGTCTGATTATTTCACTTAGCATAATGCCCTCAAGTTTCAAGCATGTTGTTGTAAATGGCAGTAATCCCTCCTTAGAGATGAATAACATTCCCTTAGGTTCTTTCCCTTTCTTAGCTATTATACATAATATGGCAATAGACATGGAAGGGAAGTCTTATATATACATATAAAAAATTCTAGAAAGGGGATTGATGGACCATATTGCAGTTTTAGTTTTAATTTTTCGGGGAACTTTATATTTCAGTCATGTCAGTGCTAATGTCTTTATTTATTTGTGATTTTATTTATTTGAGTACTCTTTTTGTCTTGGGTAGGTGGTCTAAAAGTTTGTATGTTTTATCTTTAAAGAAAAAACAACAACTCTTAGTTACATTGATTTTTGGGGGGTATGTATTCCATTTATAGTTCCTCTGTTATTTGATGGCTGGATGGCATCACTGACTCGATGGACATGAGTCTGAGTGAACTCCGGGAGTTGGTGATGGACAGGGAGGCCTGGCGTGCTGTGATTCATGGGGTTGCAAAGATTCGGACACGACTGAGTGGCTGAATTGAACNATTTATAGTTCCTCTGTTATTTGATGGCTGGATGGCATCACTGACTCGATGGACATGAGTCTGAGTGAACTCCGGGAGTTGGTGATGGACAGGGAGGCCTGGCGTGCTGTGATTCATGGGGTTGCAAAGATTCGGACACGACTGAGTGGCTGAATTGAACTGAACTCTTTGTTATTTCCTCCTTTCTGCTAATTTCGGGTGTGTCTGTGTCTGTGTGTGTGTGCACGCATGCCCAATCATGTCCGACTCTTTGCGGCCCCATGGACTGAAGCCCACCAGGCTCCTCTGTCCGTGGAATTTTCCAAGCAAGCATACTGGAGTGTGATGCCTTTTCCTCCTCCAGGGAACCTTCCAGACCCAGAGATGGAACCGCATGGCTTGTGTCTCCAGCATAAGAAGGCAGGTTCTTTACCACTAGCGCCATCTAGGGACCCCCAATTTCAGGCTTAGTCTGTTCTTTTCTTGAGGCTTCCCTGGTATCTCAGACGGTAAAGCGTTTGCCCGCAATGCGGGAGACCCGGCTTCAATTCCTGGGTCAGGAAGATCCTCTGGAAAAGGAAATGGCAATCCACTCCAGTACTCTTGCCTGGAAAATTCCATGGACAGAGGAGCCTTGTAAGCTACAATCTATGGGTCGCAAAGAGTCGGACATGACTGAGCCACTTCACTTCACTTCACTTTATTCTTTTGTTATAGTATATTGCAATGTAAAATTACATGCTTTTATTTTTCAGCTCTTCTTTCTTGTTAATGCTGGCGTTTATCTCTCTAAACTTCCTGCTTAGACTGATTTTGCTTTTTTGTTGTTGTTGTGCTTTAATTTTTGTTTCAAGACTTTCAAAAATTTTTCTTTTGATTTCATCTTTAACTGTTTAGGAGTATATTGCTTAATTTCCACATATTTGTGAATTTTCCAACTTTTTCCTATTATTGGTTTTTATTTTCATACCATTTTAATTGGAAAAGATACTTGACATAATCTCAGGCTTCTTACTTTATTTTTGGCCCAACATATTATCTTTTCTGAAGAATGTCCCATGTGCTCTTGAGAAGAATGTGTATTCTGCTGCTTTTGGATGGAAAGTTCTATGGAGGTGTGGCAGATTCATTAAGTCTAAAGTGTGGTTCAAGTCTAACTTCATTTTTTATTTTTTATCTAGATGATCTATTCAAGGTTGAAGTGGGAGTACTGAAGTCCCCTACTATTTGGAGGGCTTCCCAGGTGGCTCATAGGTAAAAAATATGCCTGCTAATGCAGTAGTAGAAGGTTCAATCCCTGGGTCAGGAAGATCCTCTGGAAGAGGAGGTAGCACCCCCTCTCCAGTATTCTTGCCTGGAGATACCCATGGACAAAGAAGCATAGCAGACTACCGTCCATGGTGTCAGAAAGAGTAGGATACAATTGAGCAACTGAGCATGCCTACACTATTTGGTGTTATCAATTTCTCCCTTCAGATCTGTTAGTATTTGATTACATTCTAAAGTACACACATTCAAGGCTCCCTCCACCCCATGACTCCAAGACTCTCTGCAGATGTGCTAAAGGATTTTAGCACGACATATGATAAACTGAAATTTAACACTCCACAGGTATAAGTGGCTATTTGGTTCTGCTTTTGGGGGATTCTTACCTGGGAGTTTTTGGCCCCACCAAAGGTATTAATTAATGTAGAGCTTTGTGTTCAGTTGTCTTTCAATACTTTGTGGGTTTGATTCACATTCTTGTTGGTTCTTGTCTGTCTTTGAGCTAAGAGTAATTTTCTTGTTCCTAATAGCACCTTAGAAGTGAGCCAAGTATGGACCATGGATCAACTTGACAAGTTTCTCCTGCTTTAGAAAGTGCATGACTCGAGAGAAGCCAGTGAGTCAATAGGAAGAGTCACAATGTCCTTTTCTTTCATATTTGAGCTTGCATTGGGAGCAGATATCCTGAAATAAATTTACCATTAGAAAGCTTTTTTTTTCCCCTGGTAATATTGACCTGGGGCTTCCCTGGTGGCTCAGAGGTTAAAGCGTCTGCCTCCAATGCGGGAGACCCGGGTTCGATCCCTGGGTCGGGAAGATCCCCTGGAGAAGGAAATGGCAATCCACTCCAGTATTCTTGCCTGGAGAATCCCATGGACGGAGAAGCCTAGTAGGTTACAGTCCACGGGGTCGCAAAGAGTCGGACACGACTGAGCGACTTCACCCCAATATTGACCTGACCAAAGTACCAGAAATTCATCTCTTGTGAGAGAGTCTATTAATTTTAAAGCCTGAAAATTCATTACCTCAATCAGTGAAGGTCAGCACTGACTCTTTTTTTGCTGTTATTGTTGTTAAGAATTGAGGTTTTAAAAGTTTAGAGACTTAACCATAGATACTGTAAATGAAGTTTAAGGCCAAAGCAGAGACAGAAATCAAAGACAAAGTGACATCACATCACAAAGTTAGGCTAAATCCTTATATCTGTATCGAGTTTTCCTCTTTTTTTTCTTTCCTCATATCATAACATTCATATGCACACAACCTGAGAAAAGCAACCTTTTAGTGGGGAAAATGTTCAGAGATCTAGAAAATAAAGATTGTAGATCTTGATGCAAGATCCGTGCTGATGTATTTAAGAAAGATTTCTTAACATCTATTCAGAAGGAAATGGCAACCCACTCCAGTATTCTTGCCTGGAGAATCCCAGGGACAGAGGAGCCTGGTGGGCCGCTGTCTATGGGGTCGCACAGAGTCGGACATGACTGAAGCACTTAGCAGCAGTGGCAGCATTCACCTTTTTTAAAGCTTACATCACTAAGGAATATTGTACCTTAGCAAAGGCCCAAATCATTCTCAAAGCTGAATGGAAATTGTTTCTTTAAAGTCTGTCTGTGTTATACACTTGTATTATGCTAGGTCTCTCCATTCCTCATCACTGAGAGGACTCCTGAGCCCAGAAATATTATGATATATACAATAGACTCTGATGCTGGGAAGGATTGGGGGCAGAAGGAGAAGGGGACGACAGAGGATGAGATGGTTGGATGGCATCACTGACTTAATGGACGTGAGTCTGAGTGAACTCCGAGAGATGGTGATGGACAGGGAGGCCTGGCGTGCTGCGATTCAGGGGGTCACAAAGAGTTGGGCACGACTGAGCAAATGAACTGAACTGATATATCAATGAAACCAGTAATAATATACACATACAAGCACATTGTTGAGCAACATAGATATAGATGTTTATTCATTTTCTGGCAGGCTACAGTTCATGGGGTCATAGAGTCAAACATGACTTAGTGACTAAACAGTAGCAGCAACATGCTCTACTGAAGCCTCAAATCTAAGTTCACTAGTATATATTTATCTAGTGTTGTCAATTAACTAGAGCTATCAATTAACTAACAATTTTCTATCTTAAAAACTATATCAAATAGCTTTAATTGACCTTAAAAACATTATTTTACAGTAGGAAACAAAAAATGTGAAACAAAATTAAATAAGTAAGAATATATACATTTAAATATGTGGACAGATGAAAAAGAATTTTGATTACTATAGTGAAGTGAAGTCGCTCAGTCGTGTCTGACTCTGCGACCCGGTGGACTGTAGCCCACCAGGCTCCTCTGTCCATGGGATTCTCCAGGCAAGAGTACTGGAGTGGGTTGCGATTTCCTTCTCCAGGGGACCTTCCCGACCCAGGGATTGAACCCAGATCTCCCACATTGCAGGCAGACACTTTAACCTCTGAGCCACCAGGGAAGCTGGGACACACAAAGTTAGTTTCTAAATTTAGATTTTATCAGTTATAGTTTTCAATAAAGTTTTCTTACTTTAATTTAGGGTATCTTAAATTTTAAGTACTATTATTAGTGGCTTATCTTTTTTTGAATAAGATGGAGTACAAAATACACAGAAAAGAACAATTTGATGTAGAATTAACTGTACATTACTTCATTTCTTGGGCTTCCCTGGTGGCTCAGACGGTAAAGTGACTGCCCGCAATGCGGGAGTCCCGGGTTCGATTTCTTGGTCGGGAAGATCCCCTGGAGAAGGAAATGGCAATCCACTCCAGCACTCTTGCCTGGAAAATCCCATGGACAGAGAAGCCTGATAGACTACAGTCCATGGGGTCGCGAAGAGTCGGACATGACTGAGCGACTTCACTTTCACTTTCACTTTACTTCATTTCTTAAGAAGTATGCTGAACTTGTTTACACATTTGTTAGTGACTAAATTATATCATTAACATTAATGATATTATCATGGTTTTGTGTAGTAAAACCCTAAAGGAGCACTGAGACCTTAAAAATTATTTGATTCTAATGTAAATGATACACCAATGCAATTTCTACTACTCTGCTTTCTCTGTTATCAGCTATACTATTTCCTTGTGTGTGTGCATGTGTTCATGTATGCCTATGTTTATTTAAAACAATTACTGAGTGGCCCACTAAGGTAAGGCTCATTGCAAATGTGAAAATAAAAATGCTTTAGGAAAGCTACAGGAGCATGGGGAATCCTTAAAATAAAATGGTACTTTCCAGTTCCGAATTGAATATATAGCAGATAATTAGTTTATTTTTCCATATATATGAAGAGCATCAGAGTAAGATAAAGAATAAACAATTACAATTAAAATCATGATTCAGATAAGAATTAGCTAGATTTCAAAATGAAGAAACCAAGTAAAAATAATTTATAATCAAAATTAACCGTAAGATTTGCTTAAGAATGTATTACAATGGAGACTGGCATTCTTACTTGTAGCAAGTCTAACTGAAACTTTTTTTCAACTAGTGCTGGAATCAATTGCTGTTTCTTTAGTTAAGGATCAAATGAAGTAATGTGCATGCAACTTGGGGAAATAAAAGAGTACTTTTGTTGTAGAATGACAGTGTGAAAAAATAAGAAAATTTTTGGATATAATCACTTAAACAATTTGAAATGTATTATTATATGCTTTTGAATTTTTATTCTCTCTTCTGTCAAGCACATAAGCACATACAATTCAATTTTAATCATTCCAATATGGACACACAGAAAAAGCAGTATCTACTCTATGGCTTTTGCACAGGTTTAATAGTTCAAAATCAAAACTGTGTTCACAAAAGAATTACAAAGTGATCTAAAAGGCAGACACACACACACAGACAGAGTCTGAAAAGACAAAGTAAGCATCAGAACAAAAATCATATATATAATATAGATTTTATTTTTATATAAATTAAATTTAAATTTAAATAACTGATTAAAATATTACAAACTTTAACCAAGGAAAGAGTGAATTTGAATATGTCAATAGAAATTTCCCAAACTGAAATCAAAAGGGAGTAGAAAAATCAAAAAGGATATAATTGATCTAAATATCACAATCATTCTTCTTGTTCTAATCAACATGTATAAATACTATATCCACCTTCAGTAGAATACAGATTCTTCTCAAGCTTACATGTAACCTGCACCAAGAAAGACCACATTCTGAGCCATACAACACACAATGGCAAAAAAAAAAAAAAAAAAAAAAAAAAAAAAAAATTCAAAATTGATAAGATTCCAGTCAGGTTAACTAAGATAAAATGAAAAAAAAGCAAAAAAACAAATTTCATATCATATATGAAAGAGGAAGCTTAACTATTCATCACATTTAAAAAAAAATTCAGAATATTTTGAATAACTCAATGCCCATAGATTTGATAACTAAAATGGGATAATTCCTTTTAATACACAAATTATCAAATATCATGAGAAAAATAGATCATGTGAATATACCTATTCATTTTACATGCATGCTTGCATGCTCAGTCACTAAGTTTTCTTTGACTCTTTGTGACCATATGGATTGTAGCCCACATATCTCCTCTGTCCATGGGATTTTCCAGGCAAGCGTACTGGTGTGGGTTGCCATTTCCTACTCCAGAGATCTTCAAAACCCAGAGATCAAATCTGTTTCTCCTGAGGTTCCTGTACAAGCAGGTAGATTCTTTACCACTGAGCTACCTGGGAAGACCACCTATTCATTATACCTACTAAGAATTGAATTAAACATCAATATTTTGCTGGCAGAGTGATATTGGCAAGACTAAAGTATAGAAGTCCTGAGCAATCTTTCAAATCAAAAGTGAAAGACATCTAAACCAGAGGAAGGAATAAAATTATCTGATTATAAATAATAAGATGCTGTATCCATAAAACCCTAAAGACTTCACATACAATTGTTAGGGCTAATAAAGGAATTCAGTCCATGTGTAGTATATAAATCAACATTTAAAAATTGGTTGCATTGCTATATACTAAAACAAAATGAAAAGGAAATTAAGAAAACAAGCCTATTAAAATAACACATAGGAATAATTTAAGAGGTGCAAGATTTATATGTTGAAGACTCATAACATTAATGAAATAAAGATGCAAAAAAAATGGAAAGGAATCATGTGTCCATGTATTAGAAACCATACAACTAAAATCTTCATCCTACCCAAACTTATCCAGTTTCAATGCAATCCCTATCAAAATCACAATGTCATATTTCACAGGGGTTAAAAACAAATGCTAAAACTAATATAGAACCAAAAAGATACTCAGTACCCTAAACTATTTGGGGAAATTAGAACAAAGTTAGAGGCATCATACTTCCTAATTTCAGAATAAGTTACAAAACCACATAAGTAAAATTGTATGGTACTGGCATAAAGAGAAACATTTAGATTGATGAAGCTAAATAAATGACCCCCAAGTAATTCCATGCATATACAGTTAATTAGTCTTAAACAAAGGTAGATTCAACAGTACAGAGAAAGGTTAGTCCCTTCAACAAATGGTGTTGTGAAAACCAGATATTTACCTACAAGGAATAAAACTGGACCATCATCTTACAATGTACAGAAAAATCAACTCCAGAGTGGGTTAAAGGACTTGAACATAGTACCAAAATTTTAAAATTCTTGAACAAAAAATAGGAGAAAATTTCATTGCATTTGTCTTGGAAATGATTCATAAATACCACCCGAAACATAGGCAACAATAGCACACACACACACACACACACAAAGGGTGGAAAAACATTTTAGGTATAATATAAAAATTCGTTAAAAGTGTAGATCTCATGTCAAGTTTTCATAAAATAATAATAATAAAAAAACAATCCAAGTAATTAGTATTCTGAAAAAAGAAACCATTAGTCTCAGATGGTTTCACCTGTATATTCCCATATGTTTAATAAAAATAAGTTAACAATGCTTTAAAATCTCTTCCAGAGATAGAAGTTGAGGGAATTCTTGGAAACTTATCCTGTGATGCCAGCATTACCCTAATACCAATACCAGATAAAGATATTATAAGAGTGGTGAAAGTGAAAGAGTGAAAGTCACTCAATCCTGTCTGACTCTTTGCAACCCCATGAACTATACAATCCATGAGATTCTTCAGGCCAGAATACTGGAGAATATATTAAAAAATAGATAACAAGAACCTACTGTATAGCCCAGGGAAATCTACTGAATATTTATGATGAACTATATTAGACAATAATCTAAAAAAGAATGAATATATATATACATATGTATACATACATGTATATATACATATGTATATATGTGTGTGTATATATATGTATAAGTGAACCACATTGCTATACACTTGTAATTTACATGATATTGTAGATCAGTGATACCTCCAAAATTAAAATCTTTACAAAAGAATCAACTACTACTGCCTATATTTCTTATGAACAACGTAAAAATCCTTGACAAAAGCTGTGGTACATATATATAATGGAATACTACTCAGCCATAAAAGGAACACATTTGAGTTGATTCTAATGCGGTGGATGAACCTACAGCCTATTATACAGAGTGAAGTAAGTCAGAAAGAGAAAAACAAATATCATATATTAATGTGTATATATGGTATCTGGGGAGAAGGCAATGGCACCCCACTCCAGTACTCTTGCCTGGAGACTCCTATGGACGGAGGAGCCTGGTAGGCTGCAGTCCATGGGGTCGCTGAGTCAGACCTGACTGAGCAACTTCACTTTCACTTTTCACTTTCATGCACTGGAGAAGGAAATGGCAACCCACTCCAGTGTTCTTGCCTGGAGAATCCCAGGGATGGCGGAGCCCAGTGGGCTGCTGTCTGTGGGGTCGCACAGGGTCGGACACGACTGAAGTGACTTAGCAGCAGCAGCAGCATGGAATCTGGAAAGATGGCCTGATGAATATATTTGAAGGGCAGCAATTGAGATGCAGACATAGAGAACAGACTTGTGGACATAGTGGGGGAAGAAGACGGTGGGACAAATTGAGAGAATAATATGGGAACATATACATTACCATAAGTAAAACAGATAGCCAGTGTGAATTTGCTGTATGAAGCAGGGAGCTAAAACACAGTGCTCTGTGACAGCCTGGAGGGGTGGGGCAAAGTGGGGGTGGGAGGAAGTTTTAAGGGGAAGGAGACTTATGTCTGTCTCTTATACACATCTAGCTTTTTTTTTCCCCTGGTAATATTGACCAGGGAAGCCCCAGGTCAATATTACCAGGGGAAAAAAAAAGCTTTCTAATGGTAAATTTATTTCAGGATATCTGCTCCCAATGCAAGCTCAAATATGAAAGAAAAGGACATTGTGACTCTTCCTATTGACTCACTGGCTTCTCTCGAGTCATGCACTTTCTAAAGCAGGAGAAACTTGTCAAGTTGATCCATGGTCCATACTTGGCTCACTTCTAAGGTGCTATTAGTGCAGAAACCAATGCAGTATTGTAAAGTGATTATCCTCCAATTAAGAATAAATACATTTTTTAAAAAAGAAAAAAAGAAAAACAGACAAGTATATTTTCACTCACTGGTGTTTTTCAATGTCATACTGTAAGTGTTTGTTAGGCAATACACTTCAGACAAGAAAATAAAATAAAAGATAAAAAGGAATAAAATTGCTTATAGATGATATATCATATATAAATTAAAAAATCCTAAAGGACCAACAACAGCAAAAAGCTCCTGAAGCTAATAAGTGATTATAACAAATTTGCAATACACAAGGTTACTGTAGAAAATTTAATTGCTTTTCTCTACAACAATAATTAACAACTGGATTTTGAAAATAAAGACAATAAAATTCAACATTGTACCTAAAATGAAATATTGTTGCTGCTTAGTCACTCAGTTGTATCCAACTCTTTTGCAATCTCATGGACTGTAGCCCACCAGGCTCTTCTGTCCAGTATTCTCAGACAAGAATACTGGAATGGATTGTGATTTCCTTCTCCAGAGGATTTTCCCAGCTCAGGGATGGAACCTGCATTGCAGTTCTTCTGCATTGGAGGCTGACTCTTTACCACTGAACCACATGGGAAGCCTGCTTTTTGTTAACCCTTACAAATAACCCTGGTTGATACATCATCTGTATGGGATTATGGTTTATTGCATACCTGGTGAAAACTGAATTCTCTATCTCAATTCCAAATTAGGGGGGAACTGAGACTAGAGCAGAGTACTCTTCTTCCAGTACTCTGTTTGACTGGCTCCTTCTCATACCTCAGGTTTCTACTCAATAAGTTACCTTCACAAAGAGATTTTATTAAAACCACTCAAGCAAATTATTGCTTAGTCACTAAGTTGTGTCCAACTATTTTGTGATCCCATGAACTGCAGCTTGTCAGGCTGCTCTGTCCATGGGATTTTCCAGGAAAGGATATTGAAGTGGGTTGTCATTTTCACCTCCAGGGATCTTCCTGACCCAGGGGTCAAACCTACATCTCCTGTATCACATGCACACTAATATGACAGCTGTCAAAATTCAATCTAACAAAATTCTTTCAAATGAAGTTTATAAGACAACTAAGCACTGCCAGAACCATCTTATGGGGAAAAAAAAAAAAAACTGAACTAACCTTTAGGCCAACTCAGTATTTAAGTATGGAAATAGTAAAATATATGCATGTATTTTTAGAAAAATATAAAAAGATAAAAGAAACTAAGTAAGACCTAAATAAATGGAGGGATATTCTGTACTTATACACTAGGAAACTTAGGAAAATCTTTCCATTTTGATGCATGATATTCAAAGGCAATCTAAATCAAAATCCCAGCATGCTGTTCAGTAGATATCTATAAACTGATTCTCAAATTTATACAAAGAAGGAAAAGACAACACAAAACTAAAGTACACAAGGAAATTCAAAGGACTCAGTTTAACTTCAGAGTTTACTATAAAGCTACAATAAATAACACAAAATGATATTGGTGAGAGAATGGACACAAGTCAAATGGAACAGAATGAAGATCCAGAGATACACCAACACAAATATAGTCAACTAGTATTTGTCAAAGGAGCACAGGTAATTTAAGGGAGATAGGATATTCTTTTCAACAAAAGGTACTGGGATAATTGGACTATTTATGGAAAAAAAAAAAGAATGTGGACACACACCTACACTTTTCATAACAGTAACTCAAAATTACTCATCATAAGCTTAAATGCAAAACTTTTTTTAGCTTCTAGAAGAAAATACAGGAGAATATTTTTATTGTCTTGGGTTTGGCAATGATTTTTAAGCATTCAAAACCAAAAATATGATTCATTAAAAAAACATAAGTTGAATTTCATTAAATGAAAAGTTTCTGCTCCACAAAACTAATATTAAGATAATGAAAAGACGAGACTGAAGGAAAACATTTGCAAATAAAACCAAGAACATATCTGATAAAGGAATCATATCCAAAATATACAAAGAATACTTAAAATTCAACATTAAGAAATTAGAGAATCCAATTTTAAAATGAGAAAAATAGCTGAAAAGTCAAGACATCAAAGAAGATAAAAAAGTATATGAAAATATGTTCAAAATTATTTGCCATTTAGAAAATGTAAAATAGGATGCCACTATATACCCATAGCTTCCCTGATATCTCCGTTGGTAAAGAATCTGCCTGCAATTCAGGAGACCCTGATTTGATTCCTGGGTTAGCAAGATCCACTGGAGAAGGGATAGGTTACCCACTCCGGGATAACTGGGTTTCCTTTGTGACTCAGCTGGTAAAGAATCCTCCTGCAATACGGGAGACCTGAGTTCAATCCTTGGGTTAGGAAGATACCCTGGAGAAGGAAAAGGTTACCCATTCCAGTATTCTGGCCTGGAGAATTCTATGGACTATATGGTGTCATAAAGACTCAGACATGTCTGAGTGACTTTCACTTTCATTCACTTTCATATATCTATCAGTTCAGTTCAGTTCAGTTACTCAGTCATGTCCTCCTCTTTGCGACCCCATGGACTGCAACACACCAGGCCTCCCTGTCCATCACAACTCCCAGAGTTTACACAAACTCATGTCCATTGAGTGGGTGATGCTATCCAACCATCTCCTCCTCTGTCATCCTGTTCTTCTCCTGCCTTCAATCTTTCCCAGAATCAGGGTCTTTCCAGTGAGTCAGTACTTCATATCAAGTGGCCAAAGTATTGGCATTTCAGCTTCAACTTCGGTCCTTCCAATGAATATTCAGGACTGATCTCATTTAAGATGGACTGATTGGATCTCCTTGCAGTCCAAGGGACTCTCAAGACTCTTCTCCAATGCCACAGTTCAAAAGTATCAATCTTTCGGCACTCAGGTTTCCTTATAGTCCGACTCTCCCATCCATACATGACCACAGGAAAAACCATAGCCTTGACTAGATTGACCATTGTTGGCAAAGTAATGTCTCTGCTTTTTAACATGCTGTCTAGGTTGGTCATAACTTTGTTCCAAGGAGTAAACATCTTTTAATTTCATGGCTGCAGTCACCAACAGCAGTGATTTTGGAGCCCAAGAAAATAAAGTCTGACACTGTTTCCACTGTTTCTCCATCTATTTCCCATGAAGTGATGGGACCAGATGCCATGATCTTCGTTTTCTGCATGTTGAGCTTTAAGCTAACTTTTTCACTCTCCTCTTTCACTTTTATCAAGAGGCTCTTTACTTCTTCACTTTCTGCCATAAGGGTGGTGTCATCTGCATATCTGAGGTTATTGATACTGCTCCCGACAATCTTGATTCCAGCTTGTGCTTCCTCTAGTTTATCGTTTCTCATGATGTACTCTGCATATAAGTTAATTAAGCAGGGTGACAATATACAGCCTTGATGTACTCCTTTGCCGATTTGGAACCAGTCTGATGTTCCATGTCCAGTTCTAACTGAAACTTCCTGACCTGCATATAGGTTTCTCAAGAGGCACATCAGATGGTCTGGTATTCCTATCTCTCTCAGAATTTTCCACAATTTATTGTGATCCACACAGTCAAAGGCATTGGCATATTCAATAAAACAGAAATAGATGTTTTTCTGGAACTCTCTTGCTTTTTCAATGATCCAGCGAATGTTGGCAATTGGATCTCTGGTTCCTCTGCCTTTTCTAAAACCAGCTTGAACATCAGGAAGCTCACTGTTCACATATTGTTGAAGCCTGGCTTGGAGAATTTTGAGTATTACTTTGCTAGCATGTGAGATGTGTGCAATTGTGCAGTAGTGTGAGCGTTCTTTGGCATTGCCTTTCTTTGGGATTGGAATGAAAACTGACCTTTTCCAGTCCTGTGGCCACTGCTGAGTTTTCCAAATTTGCTGGCAGATTGAGTGTAGCACTTTCACAACATCATCTTTTAGGATTTGAAATAGTTCAACTGGAATTCCATCACCTCCACTAGCTTTGTTTGTAGTGATGCTTTCTAAGGCCCACTCGACTTCACATTCCAGGATGTCTGGCTCTAGGTGAGTGGTCACTCCATCGTGATTATCTGGGTTGTGAAGATCTTTTTTGTATAGTTCTTCCATGTATTCTTGCCACCTTTTCTTAATATCTTCTGCTTCTGTTAGATCCATACCATTTCTGTTCTTTGTTGAGCCCATCTTTGAATGGAGTATTCCCTTGATATCTCTGATTTTCTTGAAGAGATCTCCAGTCTTTCCCATTCTATTGTTTTTCTCTATTTCTTTGCACTGATCACTGAAGAAGGCTTTCTTATCTCTCCTTGCTATTCCTTAGAACTCTGCATTCAAGTGGGTATATCTTTCCTTTTCTCCTTTACTTTTATCTTCTCTTCTTTTCACAGCTATTTGTAAGGCCTCCTCAGACAGCCATTTTGCTGTTTTACATTTCTTTTTCTTTGGGATGGTTTCAATCCCTGTCTCCTGTACAATGTCACGAACCTCTGTCCATAGTTCATCAGGCACTCTGTCTATCAGATCTAGTCCCTTAAACCTATTTCTCACTTCCACTGTAGAATTGTTTGGGATTTGATTTAGGCCATACCTAAATGGTCTAGTATTTTCCCCTCCTTTTACAATTTAAGTCTGAATTTTGAAATAAGGAGTTCATGATCTAAGCCACAGTCAGCTCCTGGTCTTGTTTTTGCTGACTGTATAGAGCTGCTCCATCTTTGACTGCAAAGAATATAATCAATCTGGTTTCAGTGTTGACCATCTGGTGATGTCCCTGTGTAGAGTCTTCTCTTGTGTTGTTGTAAGAGAGTGTTTGCTATGACCTGTGCATTCTCTTGGCAGATCTCTATTAGCCTTTGCCCTGCTTCATCCTGTACTCCAAGGCCAGATTTGCCTGTTACTCCAGGTGTTTCTTGACTTCCTACTTTTGCATTCCAGTCCTCTATAGTGAAAAGGACATTTTTGGGGGTGTTAGTTCTAGAAGGTCCTGTAGGTCTTCATAGAACTGTTCACCTTCAGCTTCTTCAGCATTTCTGGTTGGGGCATAGACTTTGATTACTGTGATATTCAATGGTTTGCCTTGGAAACGAACAGAGATCATTCTATATTTCATATATCTATACCAATGTCTAAATTCCCAGTATTGCCTTATCAATTGTCGGCAAGAATACAAAGCAAAAAGAACTCTCATTTTTAAAATGGCACAACCATTTTGGAAGTATGTCTGACTGTCTCTTATGAAATGAAACTGATTCTTGCTGTGCTGTNGAAACGAACAGAGATCATTCTATATTTCATATATCTATACCAATGTCTAAATTCCCAGTATTGCCTTATCAATTGTCGGCAAGAATACAAAGCAAAAAGAACTCTCATTTTTAAAATGGCACAACCATTTTGGAAGTATGTCTGACTGTCTCTTATGAAATGAAACTGATTCTTGCTGTGCTGTGCTTAGTTGCTCAGTTATGGTTAACTCTATGTGACCCCACAGACTGTTGTATGCCACCAGGCTCCTCTGTCCATGGGGATTCTCCAGGCAAGAATACTGCAGTGGGTTGCCATGCCCTCCTCTAGGGGACCTTCCCCACCCAGGGGTGAAACCCAGTTCTTCCACACTGCAGGCAGATTCTTTACCATCTGAGCCACCAGGGAAGCCCAAGAATACTGGAATGGGTAGCCTATCACTACTCCAGGCATCTTTCCAACCCAGGAATTGAACCAAGGTCTCTTGCATTTCAGGTGGATTTTTTACATTCTTACTGTACAACCGTCTAATCATACTTTTATGTATTTATTCAACTGATTTGTTATCTATGTCCAAAGAAAGACCATCATGCAAATTCTTACAAGTACTTTTTTTCATAATCACCAAGAGCTGGAAAAAATCCAGAGGCTCTTTAATAGGTGAATGGATAAACATGTTCTATTAATGTATATGACAATATTATTCTGTGATAAATACACATATAAATTATACAAAATATATAAACAGTAAATTCATATTACTAAATAGAATAGTCTGAAAATGCTTTGTAACATATTATTCCAGTTTTATAACATTCTAGAAAAGGTCAAACTACAGAGATAGTGAAATAATAAGTAGTTATCAGAGATACCAGAAGAGGAGAAGGATAAGTCTGAATAGATGAAGTAAAGGGAATTTTCAGGTCAATGAAATTATTCTGTTTAATATAGCATAATGATGGCTATTCATGATTTTGATTTTTTCAAAATCCATGCAACATAAATACACAGAGAGGGTATTTCAATGAGTGCAGGATGAAATGAAGAAAAAAATATCCGCTTTAGAAATTCATGAATCAGTCTTTTCATAATTTTAATTACATATAGTTATTTCTCCTTTATAGCCTTCTCCTGCCTTCCTTTTTTGTGCTTTTACTGTTATACATAATTTTTATGTTACAAATGCAATAATGAATTGTTTTATTACTTTATATAATTTGTCTTTTTCACACAGCTTATACCTTTTTTGTTCTACAGTTCCTTCTTCTTTTGTGTTAAATAGACATAATGTGACATTTTAAGTGTCTTGTTGCTTGTTTTAATATATATTTTGAGTTATTTTTTAAGTGCTGCAGTAAAGATTGCAATTGATTTTAATTTAAAAGATTCTAGTTCACATGAGTAACTTAACTTCAATAGTATGCAAAAACTTTCATTCTATATACTTCTGTTTCATCCTCCTTTACTGTTATATCACCAATTATATCTTTATACATTGTGACTCCATAAAAATGATTTACTATTATTAGTTTTTATAGTTGTTTTTTAAATCTCATAGGGTAAAAAAAGGAGTTTCAAACAAAAATACATCCATACTGTCCTTTTTAAAAAAAGCATTATTGAGATAGTTAACATGCCATAAAATTCATCATTGTAACATGATTAATTCAATAGCTTTTAGTTTTTACTATTTTCACAAATATGTACACCATCATATAGTCAATTTTTATCATCTCAGAAAGAAACCCTAGAGTACTGGTTTCCATTTCTGTGTTCAACAGTTTGAAAGTTTCCCCTGCTTTCTTGTTAGTAAAAAGCTGAACAGAGTGAAAAATCAACAATTCGTATATCCATGAGAAAGGCTAGGACACGGGAGAAACTACTGCTTCGAAGATTGGAGAGATGAACAAATAAAAATCTCAACTTACTTCAGCACAAATTCCCAAGTAGAAACTGCCCTGGAAACCAGTGCTGAGGAAGGAAAACCTTGAACTGTAACTGATGAGTTGTTGGAGGTTCAGTGTGGACAACCTGGGGAGCTGAAAACTCCAGGGAGACTCAGACAGAGAAGGGACGCACTGTACTCTCAGATTTGCTCCTATGGGCTCGACCAATTTCTAACAGTAAATATCTCAGAATAAAACACCTCCTGTCTCTAGCAGGAAGAGGAGAATATGAACCATTTGAAATACCCGGGGGCTGTTTAACCCATTACTGACTGGAGACATATCAATATATATATTTTTAAAAAGTGATACAATTAACATTACTGTGTGAAATTGTTGGGCTTCCCTGGTGGCTCAGATGGTAAAGTGTCTGCCTGCAATGCGAGTGACCCAGGTTTGATCCCTGGCTTGGGAAGATCCCCTGAAGAAGGAAATAGAGACCCACTCCAGTGTTCTTGCCTGGAGAATCTCAGGGATGGCGGCACCTGGTGGGCTGCGGTCTTTGGGATTGCACAGAGTGAGACACGACTGAAGCAATTTAGCAGCAGCAGCAGTCTGCAATGCGAGTGACCCAGGTTTGATCCCTGGCTTGGGAAGATCCCCTGAAGAAGGAAATAGAGACCCACTCCAGTGTTCTTGCCTGGAGAATCTCAGGGATGGCGGCACCTGGTGGGCTGCGGTCTTTGGGATTGCACAGAGTGAGACACGACTGAAGCAATTTAGCAGCAGCAGCAGCCAGTACTCTTGCCTGGAAAATCCCATGGACAGAGGAGCCTTGTAGGCTACAGTCCATGGGGTCGCAAAGAGTCGGACATGACTGAGCCACTTCAGTTCCACATTGATGATTGTCCTTATCATTCATATTTTTTTCCGTTAGGTTTTCGTTCCAACCTTGTGTATATTATAAACACAAATTTCTTACCATAACACTTTAAAAAATGATGTATTATGCAATTTTGAATGAAGGATAATTTTTCAGTGATGTTTATGCAGATACTTTCTTTGATTGTCCGAATGACATTTAGTATCTCAGAAGATGACAGCTTTTCAGAATATAGTTGTGAATCAGATAATATGAATTTAGATCAACAAAAAACCTTAGTGATTAATTCTGATCAGAAAGTGAAAATGAAACTCATGGTGCTGGAGAAAACTTTACAGGTGTGTCAGTTTTAACTGTTGAAAGTAATAACCTGCAAAGTATTAGAGAATTAATACAATTAATTTTGGGTTGTCCAAAATAAAATTCACAGTCCACAGGCATTAGTTGCTGCAAAAATCCCACAGTCAATAATAAGTTAACAAAGGCTGACTACAGAAGAAACTAGTTAAGAGAACCATAATCAGCTGGTTATTATCAGAGCCTAACTAAACTAGGGAAGGGAAATAATGAGCTAGAGATGGTACTAGCCTTCTATATGGGGGAAGGGAAATACCCATCTCCAACCACCTCTACCCATCCTGTCCCACAAAATGAGAGGAGGAAAAAGATAACTGAGAAATTATCATGAAATTCAAATTCCAGGGGCATAACCTCACTAAAAGACTGAGATCTAATCATAGAACTGTAGAACATTCCCCTCCCTCAAACACTTCACCATCACATTGCTGATGGACCATTAAAGCAATTACTTTTTACTGGTATAACATGTGCAGCTATGAAGAGACTGAAATCCTGAAAAAAGAAAAAGTGCAGCATTGCTAGGAGGCCACAGCTGCTGCTGCTAAGTCATGTCAGTCGTGTCTGACTCTGGGCCCCATAGACGGCAGCCCACCAGGCTCCCTTCCCTGGGATTCTCCAGGCAAGCATACTGGAGTGGGTTGCCATTTCCTTCTCCAGTGCAGGAAAGTGAAAAGTGAAAGTGAAGTTGCCCAGTAGCCTACCAGGCTCCTCCATCCATGGGATTTCCCAGGCAAGAGTACTGGAGTGGGGTGCCATTGCCTTCTTTACTAGGAGGCCACACCTGTCTCTAATTTAAAACTGTTAAACAACAATGCCAGAGTTCAGCTCCAGCACCCAAGGAATCAGCCTGAAGGGGTGAGCAGTGTCGGTGGACGATGATGCAGCCTCTGACTCATAGTACAGAACTACATGCTTATTTCAAGTTTCAGGTTCTCTTTTACACTTTGACAAAAGCATTAGGTCAGAGGTTTGACATTTTCAGTTTCCCCCACCCAGATTTACCGTCTCCAGAAATCATTGTTGTCCTACAAACAGAGCTCCTGCTTCAGTGATTCTCTCAGAATTGACTTTACTATTATCTACTTTCTCTTATTGATGTGATCACTAATCTAGAGCCAGACATCTTGGAATGTGAAGTCAAGTGGGCCTTAGAAAGCATCACTATGAACAAAGCTAGTGGAGGTGATGGAATTCCAGTTGAGCTGTTTCAAATCCTGAAAGATGATGCTGTGAAAGTGCTGCACTCAATATGCCAGCAAATTTGGAAAACTCAGCAGTGGCCACAGGACTGGAAAAGGTCAGTTTTCAATCAAATTCCAAATACAAGCAATGACAAAGAATGTTCCAACTACTGCACAACTGCACTCATCTCACATGCTAGTAAAGTAATGCTCAAAATCCTCCAAGCCAGGCTTCAGCAATACGTGAACCGTGAACTTCCTGATGTTCAAGCTGGTTTTAGAAAAGGCAGAGGAACCAGAGATCAAATTGCCAACATCTGCTGGATCATGGAAAATAGATGGGGAAACAGTAGAAACAGTGTCAGACTTTATTTTTTGGGGGGCTCCAAAATCACTGCAGATGGTGACTGCAGCCATGAAATTAAAAGATGCTTACTCCTTGGAAGAAAAGTTATGACCAACCTAGATAGCATATTCAAAAGCAGAGACATTACTTTGCCTACTAAGTTCTGTCTAGTCAAGGCTATGGTTTTTCCAGTGGTCATGTATGGATGTGAGAGTTGGACTGTGAAGAAGGCTGAGCGCCGAAAAATTGATGCTTTTGAACTGTGGTGTTGGAGAAGACTCTTGAGAGTCCCTTGGACTGCAAGGAGATCCAACCAGTCCATTCTGAAGGAGATCAGCCCTGGGATTTTTTTGGAAGGAATGATGTTAAAGCTGAAACTCCAGTATTCTGGCCACCTCATGAGAAGAGTTGACTCATTGGAAAAGAGTCTGGTGCTGGGAGGGATTGGGGGCAGGAGGTGAAGGGGACGGCAGAGGATGAGATGGCTGGATGGCATCACGGACTCAATGGACGTGAGTCTGAGTGACTTCCGGGAGATGGTAATGAACAGGGAGGCCTGGTGTGCTGAGATTCATGGGGTCGCAAAGAGTTGGACACGACTGAGCGACTGAGCTGAACTGAACTTTCTCTTATGTGTCCTATACTTAACTTGTGATTACATTGTAACTCATGCTACATTCCTCAGTTTATTTCTTATCTTTTTAAATCCTGTTTGCCCCTAGCATCTTAAGATTACTATCTCTTAAAAAGGCTTCTAGCTATTCTTAATTATTCCTAAACCTTAAACTCAGCAAACTTCTTTTGCCATAAATATTTCCCTCACAAACAGGTCTCAGATGATAATCCTTCCCATGGTCTCAAGCTGTGGCCTATGTGCTCATCCTGGGATATTCTTTGTAAAGATCCTTGAACAAATGTCAAAGGTTACTTTATAGATTATTTTCTGGGCACAACTGTAGAAGGCTTTGTGCTTTTCTCATGCTTCTCTCAAACACCTTAGCATTCTTTCCAGCCAACTCAACCGAAGAAAGGAAAGAACAAGTCAGAATCACAAGGCCTAACCCCTTCATCCCGGGACTGTGCCTGCAAGATGAGGAGAGGGGGTTGGGGAAGTGCCTCCATTTTGTCAGTAATGCCTAACATGGCTCCTGACATCGTGTCACTACTTTTTAAAAAAAATGGTATTTTTCATCTGTTGAGTTATGATGCAGGCATGTCATGATCAACTCTGTGATATGTTACAAATTATTTACCATTAATGATAAATTTAACACTAAAATCCAATATCATGCTTTTGTTAATAATTGCCTCATTATCCCTAATCAATATCACTACATAGACTCCTGAATGTAAGATAATAGAGTCTTATCTATCAGAGAAAGAATAATAGACAACACAGTAGGTGGTTATTAAAGTCTATCATGAGAAGTGGTATGAGTATGTATATAGAACATGAGGTCATGAGACTGCTATGAGTGATATACATTGTGTTGGGAGATATCTGTAATCTACTCCTTTGAAGAATTTTCAGTGAAAGGAGAATTGAATAAAAAGATATGGCTAAACTTAACAAGAAAGTAAAAATAAATGTTGAGTTTCAGTATGGTCTTTCTGCAACGTGTTTTCAACTGCTGTACTGAACCATTTATTGAATATGTAGTGGATTTTAGAATACTAACTTTAAAAAAAAATTATATTGAAGTGACAATTTCTTATGGAAAACAGTTCTTAAAATACCTAAATATACCAGTGATACCATATTCAGAGATATACTTCTCAAGTAAATATTCTTATACCAAAGAGTATATGAATTTCATTTATACCAAGAGTTTTTAGAGTAAAGCACAATTGCTTCTATTAGCCAAGTTATCTGATAAATTATCCCACAATAATGTTTCATCATTGTATTTGCTTAATGTAAAAACTAAAGGAATATATCATATATACTTATATTAAACTTTAGCAAAAATTTAACAAAATGACTGTTTTGTCTTTCTTAAAAATGATTATTTTTTACATTCTGAGTGACTGATAGATATTCAGTTAATATTATGCACAGCTTTTATCTAGGAAAAATTAAAATATAACCTTCAACAGAAAGATTACATGGAGAAATTCCTTAAAAATAATAAAACTGAAATACAATATCAAATGAATAGGATAAATGCTCAGTCTTCAGCTGAGAGCTTTTATTGTTCAATTTTTTTAAGTGTTGATGAGACTGGATCCAGTTTTAGTAATTGCATATGTCTGCTTTTATTGGTCTCTGGGAGATTGTTACACAGAACTCAATTTACCAAATATTTTACTTCCTACAAAAGAGTCAGGAATTAAAAGTGCTCCTCTGGTCCATATATTCAGATAATATATTTTCAAACCCCTATACTAATCCCTATCCTCCAAAGGAATAATGCTTTCAGAAACTTCTGATAAATGGAGGCATCCATCAGTAGCTATGAAAATGACAAGTAGATAGCCTGACAGGAGAAACAGCAGCATTATCTAAAAGCTGACCCACTTGGTATGGCTTTCCCCACCAGTAACAATTAGATGTTACTGCTCAGTGATGTGTAGCATTTTTCAGTTCCCTGGTGTGTTTCTCTCTGAAAAGATACCCAGATGGATATCTCTAATATGTCTAAAAATCACTGTACTTATTTATACTTGTGTAAAAGAAGTAAACACATCCTTTAATAAGGGAAGACAATTTCTCAAATCCATGAAAGAAACATACAGTGCTTTCCTTGCACATATTTTATTAAATAGCAAATTTCCTATTAACATCTACTCACCAAATGCTTAGAGCTGTAAAGACTGCCAAAGCAAGTTTTGGAAGGTTTATCTTTATCTCTTTCCTTTTGTAACTGTCACCTCTTTAGCCAACCACTTCCTCTGAGTGACATTACTACACAGACATACACACAGAGACACTCATGCATGCACATTGGTCATTTTCAAACCCTGCTAAGTGCAAATACAGGATTATGGCAGTTATTCAAGTGTTGAAAAGAAAAGACAAAGATATATAAGCAGAACAGCTAAAATACTCCACTGAAAATGATATATCTTCAAACCAGTAATTATACTGCTTAGGAATTTTTTTCCAGAGAAATGAAGATCTATGTTCAAGTAAAAGTATTTACATAAATGTTACAGAAGCTATATTTGAAATAGTAAAAACTAGAAATATCCTTGATTTTATTTTTCCCAATTTTAAGTGAGACTATGTCTGCAATGCCCTTAGCATCATCAATATTTGACTATTCTTTTTTTTTTCCAGTATCATATATCTATGTATTTATTAAATTTCTTTTCAACATTTTATTTTGTACTGCAGTGGACGGGGGAGCCTGGTGGGCTGACATCTATGGGGTAGCACAGAGTTGGACACGACTGAAGCGACTTAGCAGCAGCAGCATAACTGATTAACAAAAAATGTTGTGATCATTTCAGGTGAAAAGTGAAGGGACTCAGTCATACATATACATGTATCCAACCTCCCTCAAACCACCCTCCCATCCAGGCTGCCACATAACACTAAGCAGAGTTCCATGTACTATATGAGGTCCTTGTTGGTTATCCATTTTAAATATAACAATGTGTTCATGCCCACCCCAAACTCCCTAACTGTTCCTTTCTCCCATTCTTGCCCCTGACAATAACAAGTTTATTATTGGAGTATTCCAAATTGAAGTGTCTGTGTAGATTCAGAGTCAGCAGTGGATACTTTTGATTGATCACATATAAACTTGCTAATTGATTCCAAGACTTGCTAAAGCCTTGATTAGAACTTTATAAATTCCCCACATGTTCTCTGCTGCCTCTGCTGTCTCAAGTGTCCTTATTTGCATCAGGATGATGATAAACTTCCACTAATCTTCTAACGCCCAACTTACACAGCTCCTCCCTTTAGAATGTTTCCTTTCATATCATCTGTACTATCTAACTAACACAGTTGTGTGTCCCCTCAATTTTATCACTACTATTCCTTACATTTGCTTCCCAGGTAACTCAGCTTGTAAAGAATTCACCTGCAATACAGGAGATCCCAGTTTGATTCCTGGGTCGGGAAGTTCCCCTGGAGAATGGATAGGCTACTCATTCCAGTATTCTTGGATTTCCTGGGTGGCTCAGATCCACCTGCAGTGTGGGATACCTGGGCTCGATCCCTGGGTTGGAAGATCCCCTGGTGGAAGGCATGGCAACCCACTGCAGTATTCTTGCCTGGAGAATCCCCATGGACAGAGGAGCCTGGTGGGCTATGGTCCATTGTCGTTGCTGTTGTTCAGTCATGTCTGACTCTTTGTGACCCCATGGACTGCAGCACACCAGACATCCCTGTCCTTCCACCATCTCCTGGAGCTTGCTCAAGTTCATGTCCATTGAGTCGGTGATGCCATCCAACCAACTTATCCCCTTCTTCTCCTGCCTTCAACCTCTCCCAGGATCAGGATCTTTCTAATAAATCATCTCTACACGTCAGGTGGCCAAAGTATTGGAGCTTCAACGACAGTACATAGGGTCACAAAAAGTTATATATGACTGAGTGACTAAGCACAGCATAGCATATCCCTTATGTATGTTGCTGGTAAAACACAAATTAAAGTCTATTGGACATGTCTATTTAATTGTAAGGTATGTGTTCAGTAACAATATGATTTATCACCTGAATTGGAACACTTCTAAAAGCAAAATGTGATGTTATTATTAATAACATCAGGCTTTACTTGATATCCCTGGTGGCTCAGAGGTTAAAGCGTCTGCCTCCAATGCGGGAGACCCGGGTTCAATCCCTGGGTCAGGAAGATCTCTTGGAGAAGGAAATGGCAATCCACTCCAGTATTCTTGCCTGGAGAATCCCATGGACAGAGAAGCCTAGTAGGTCCAAGGGGTCGCAAAGAGTCGGACACGACTGAGCGACTTCACCTTCACCTTCACCTTCCTTACTTGATATATATCCAAACTATTTGTATATAACACAGAACCCAAGATAAAACTCAGTACTAAATAATAATCATGTGGAGTTTGGGGACTGTGGGGAGAGAACAAATTAGCCAAGATGGACTGTTTAGGCTCTTTCACCTCCCGTTTTGTAAATAATGACTATGAAACAGCTGAGATCATTTACAGCACTGTGCATGCATGTCATGAGATACTTGCTTGGTCATGGGCTACTTTGTGCGGTACGCCTGTATGAGCTTCGCCATGAAAGCCCTGGCTGCTCCTGCATTGGGGCAACATTGGAGCAACATCATGATTATGTTATATGAGATTATGTTGTGGTTACGATGTGGCTACATTATGGTTATGTTATGGATGCTACTACAGCTGCTGTCCGCCAAAAGAGAAGCTGTATTATGGTTACTGTGATAGCCAGGAGCAAATAAACATGTCTTCAGTTCCTACAGCTCCTCGAGTCTCCTTCCCTGGGTTTAGTGAATCATGTGAACATTGAGACAACTGGCATCGCAAACAGGAACAGCAAGATCAAGGACCATATATTGTACTGCTTATATATGAAGACTCAAAATTTGCTTTTCATGTAATCAATGTACATTAACATTTATGGTACCTGATACACAAATGAACCCATAATTGACTCAATGTATACACATTCTCGCCAATAAGACTTTTTTTGTGACTGGTGATTTCAAGGGACTCCTTTGGTACTAGTTGATGAGTATCTGTCTCTCAGTGATTTGTTTTTACAATGATGCAGATAGAACTTTCCACACCACATTTTTGTTCTGCCATCTTGTTCCCTTTCAGGTTCTTCCAATAATAGCCACTTGAGAAAGACTGAGAAACTGGAAGAGGGAGGAAGGCCTTGCTTCCTGTTTGCCTCCTGTTTCTTTAGCAATCATGTATCTTCACCACAGCAGCAGCAGTTACATACAGTGACAGCAGTTGAATCTATTAATAGTTTGCAGCTTTTTACACAAGTCACAAGCACAGCACCATCGTTCCTCTTAGGGACACCAATACCTTGGGCTAGCACCTTATCTTCAAAGGCATGGCTCTTTTCAAACTCAGACACACCTGTGACAAATGGCCATGACCCACTCCTCAAAGCTCAGAGTTTCAGTTGTGCAGGCTCCTTTCTCCAAGCTCCTAAATTTTAATGACACAAACAACTTCCTTTGTCCCATGAGTCCTAAAAGTAGCAAATGTTTCATGCTAAGGTTACTTCCATGATATCTTAGGGTTTTCTCTGTGCCTTTATGATTACCAATTTGACACTGTTAATCTAATTAAGAATTATTTACATTGCTCTCTTCTCAAATCCAGAGAAAGAAATGGCAACCCACTCCAGTATTCTTGCCTAGAGAACCCCATGGACAGGGGAGTCTGGTGGGCTACAGTCCATGGGATCGCAAAGAGTTAGACAGGACTGAGTGATTAACACACACACACACACACACACACACACATTCTCAATTAACAAAATTGTACAAGCACCTTCTATAGGATAATATTCCTACATATTTCTCACAATATGGATTTTTCTCCTTGTGGGCTCATGCTTTTATACAGTTCATTTCTTACTAGCTCTTGACCACCAAATACATAAAATCAATAATCAGGCCTAAGCAGGAAATGTGATATTTGTATTGCTTATGACCTTGTTTTCCCTTCTGTAGCTACATATCTGAAGACTCCAAAAGAGAATACCAATATCAGGATCTCTAATTTTTCCTGACTTCAAAACACGTATTTTTATCTCTGTTGTTTTGGTAGCCCTTTATAAACAATTCCCTGATCAGTTATGCTCTTTTTGAGGTTTCAATAATAAACAAATACATAATAATTAGGAGCTCCCAAGAAAGAAGCTCCTAAAGGCAGAATTTTAGCTTCATCTTCAATATTCATCCTTCTAATATCTAATATTTATTTTCTTTCTATTTTTACTCATAATGTACAATATGTGGATTATAATAGTGATTTAATATAAAACATATACAGATTTGTAAGATATTAGCTGTACCCATAATTAATTTTTAGACACCTTCCTACTTTAATTGGTGTAGTACATTATTTCATTAAACTTTTTTATTTCACCAATAATTATCTGTTCATATAAGTCTTTACAATGGCAATTTATATAGCTAGAAATATTTTATTAATTTGATATATGAATGTTTAAGGAATAATAATCCAGTTTCCAGATGTTCAGTTTGGCTTCAGATTGTCTATACTACACCACACCATAATAAATATGTTTGCAATATGTATTTTCCTTTGGGAATATATCTTTAGTGAAAATACCTGGTTTTAGAAATATTGAGTCTGAGAGAATGAAATTATGTGCCTCTCGTAAACTAAGACAGAATCTGCTATCCTGATACTTTACTTCTAGTCTCATCCAAGACAGGGGAAAGCACTACAGTCTTTTTTCTTTTGTAGCCAAAAGTTTCTGCATAAAAAATGGTGCTATAGGGCACTATGCTCATGGAAAATTATAGTGGGTTTAAAATTGGTAGTGGATTTTTAGATATATGTTAAGTGGAGAAGGAAGGGGACCAGTCATGTTGGCATTTAACAGTCTAGTAAGTTATTACTAGTAAATTATTTTTGTTAGTTTCCAGGTGAAATAAGGTTGGTAAGTAGAGAGAAGCTTGAAGGTTCTTAAAAATACTTTAAAATTATAATTCAGACTTAGACCTGATAATCAATTGAGAAATAGTACAGTGTTAGCAGAGTGATTTTCCAGGGACACCATTTTCTGAGCATGTTGTTAATTTGTTCTTCCTCACTTCTTCTGAAGTTATGTGATGAATACTCTGATATCCACTGATGAAATATAAGCAGACATTAGAGCTTCAGAAACTTAGGTCAGAGCAGAGAAGGATGAGGATGTGCCTGGCATGTGAACAGAAACTAAGGACAGGAATAAGAAAGTGTGTGTGAGTGCTAACTCATTAGAGTTGAAAGGACAGGGAGCTGGAGAGAGAGGATTGGGGCAGATTTTCTGATCTTCATTAAACAAAGACATTATTGCTAAGTTGCTTCAGTTATGTCTGACTCTTTGAGACCTTATGAACTGTAGCCTGGCAGGCTCCTCTATCCATGGGATTCTCCAGGTAAGAACTGTGGAGTGGATTGCCACTTCCTCCTCCAGGGGATCTTCCTAACCCAGGATTGAACCTGCATCTCTTATGTCTCCTACATTGGCAGGCGAGTTCTTTACCACTAGCACCACCTGGGAAACCCATAAGAAAATGTTCAATTCAGTTCAGTTCAGTTCAGTCGCTCAGTCGTGTCCGACTCTTTGCGACCCCATGAATTGCAGCACGCCACGCCTCCCTGTCTATCACCAACTCCCGGAGTTCACTCAGACTCACGACAATCGAGTCAGTGATGTCATCCAGCCATCTCATCCTCTGTCGTCCCCTTCTCCTCCTGCCCCCAATCCCTCCCAGCATCAAAGTCTTTTCCAATGAGTCAGTTCTTCGCATGAGGTGGCCAAAGTACTGGAGTTTCAGCTTTAGCATCATTCCTTCCAAAGAAATCCCAGGGTTGATCTCCTTCAGAATGGACTGGTT
>SJYT01079253.1:91804-128459 GCA_006410635.1 Cephalophus harveyi | reverse complement strand
CTTGTTTTTGTTGACTGTATAGAGCTTCTCCATCTTTGGCTGCATAGAATATAATCAATCTGATTTCGGTGTTGACCATCTGGTGATGTCCATGTGTAGAGTCTTCTCTTGTGTTGTTGGAAGAGGGTGTTTGCTATGACCAGTGCATTTTCTTGGCAAAACTCTATTAGTCTTTGCCCTGCTTCATTCCGCATTCCAAGGCCAAATTTGCCTGTTACTCCAGGTGTTTCTTGACTTCCTACTTTTGCATTCCAGTCCCCTATAATGAAAAGGACATCTTTTTTAGGTGTTAGTTCTAAAAAGGTCTTGTAGGTCTTCAGAGAACTATTCAGCTTCAGCTTCTTCAGTGTTACTGGTTGGGGTATAGACTTGGATTACTGTGATATTGAATGGTTTGCCTTGGAGACGAACAGAGATCATTCTGTCATTTTTGAGACTGCATCCAAGTACTGCATTTTGGACTCTTTTGTTGACCATGATGGCTACTCCATTTCTTCTGAGGGATTCCTGCCTGCAGTAGTAGATATAATGGTCATCTGAGTTAAATTCACCCTTTCCAGTCCATTTTAGTTTGCTGATTCCTAGAATGTCAACGTTCATTCTTGCCATCTCCTATTTGACCACTTTCAATTTGCCTTGATTCATGGACCTGACATTCCAGGTTCCTATGCAATATTGCTCTTTACAGCATCGGACATTTCTTCTATCCCCAGTCACATCCACAGCTGGGTATTGTTTTTGCTTTGGCTCCATCCCTTCATTCTTTCTAGAGTTATTTCTCCACTGATCTCCAGTAGCACATTGGGCACCTACTGACCTGGGGAGTTCGTCTTTTGGTATCCTATCATTTTGCCTTTTCATACTGTTCATGGGGTTCTCAAGGCAAGAATACTGAAGTGGTTCGCCATTCCCTTCTCCTGTGGGCCATGTTCTGTCAGCCATAGGTATACATATATCCCTTCCCTTTTGAAACTCCCTCCCATCTCCCTCCCCATTCCACCCCCTCTAGGTTGATACAGAGCCCCTGTTTGAGTTTCTTGAGCCATATAGCAAATTCCTGTTGGCTATCTATTTTACATACGGTAATGTAAGTTTCCAAGTTCCTCTTTCCATACATCTCATCCTCTCCTTCCCTTTCCCCATGTCCATAAGTCTATTCTCTATGTCTGTTTCTCTATTGTTGCCCTATAAACAAATTCTTCAGTACCGTTGTTCTAGATTCCATATATATATGTTAGAATATGGTAGTTTTTTTTATCTGTCTAAATATATTCTGAAACTTATAGGAAAATGGAAAAGTTTCTTTGTCTTTATACACCTACTTTTTAAAAAACAAGATCTAAAATCTATTTATAAAATTGTGAAGGTGTATTTTTATTGTGCATCATTTTTAAAATCCAAATATGGATTTTCAGTATGCAAAATTTATAAAAATAATAAATATTAATTTAGGATTGATAGACCACTGTTTGAAAACTATATCTTTAGGGAGAGCAGAAAACTAAGTGTAACCAATAATAATATGTTATTGAGGCATTTATTCCTCCAAAGTAGGCTGGAAAACAGAGCTCCTGATTTTTTAATAGGAATACAATTGCTGCTTAATTGTGATACAGAATCAAAGTAAATTTATGTCTGTTATATTTTTATTAATAAATTTAATTCATAAGTTTGATCATTTAAGAATTAGAACACTGTATATAGGCTCAGATGGTAAAGAATCTGCCTATAATGCAGGAAACCTGGGTTCAATCCCTGGGTTGGGAAGTTTCCCTGGAGAAGGGAATGGCTACCCATTCCATTATTCTTGCCTGGAGCATTCCATGGACAGAGGAGCCTGGTGGGCTACAACCTATGGGATCACAAAGAGTCAGACATGACTCAACAACTAACACATAGTCTTCTCTCATCATAATTACTCAGAGTGGCCATTTCTCCTTCCCTGGGATATAAGAAAACAAAATTGATGGGAAGGAGGCAAAGGAACCCTCAGATTCAAGAAATATTTCAGAAAATCATTCTTAGGCAGCTTCCTAAATGCCCTTCAAATAAGTACACCTCCCTGTAATTAAACCTTTTTATAATTGTTTCCCTTCAAGTGTGGGCTGGATCTAATAATTTGCTTCTAGCAAACAGAATATTCCAACGTGATGGAGTTTCTTTCCAAGATTAAGTTATAAATCCTTACGACTTTTTTCTTACTCACACTTGTTTTCTTTCCATTGTCCACTGCTACTTGCTCAAATTGATGAAGCCAACTGCCATGTTTTAGATGCCTCATTTTGTTGTTTAGTGATTAAGACATGTTTGACTCTTTTGCAATCCCAAGGACTATATCTCACCAAGCTCCTCCATCCATGGGATTTCCCAGGAAAGAATACTGGAGTGGATTGCCATTTCCTTCTCCAGGGACTCTTCCAACCCAGGGGTGGAACCTGCATCTCCTGCATTGCAGGCGGATTCTTTACCTCTGAACCACCAGGGAAGCAGGTTACCTTGTTCATACTATAATGCTAAAATGAATTGATGACAGCTTCTGGCAAATAGCCAGCAGTTAACTAAAGTGTCCAACCCAACAACTTGCAAAGAATTAGATGCTGTCAACAACCATCAGATGAGTGTGAATGGTTATTATCAACATCAAATATTAAGAGGATCCTAGATCATATAAAATATTGATATAACTGTATCCTGGATAACACTTTGATTGCAGGCTTGTAAGAGTCCTTGTCTGAGAACCCATCAAACCACATGCAGATTCCTGCCCCATGAGTATTGTAAAGTAATAAATGTGTGCCTACAAAAGTCTAATTTTTGGACAATTTATTATGCAGCAATAAATAACTGCTAGAATAATATCATACACTAAAACCTAGAACTGTCATTAGAAAATGTAAAAATGAGACTAAATCAATGATAAAGAAGGCAAAAGTTTTCTGCCTTGTGACCTTAAAATTTACTATTCAGTTCAGTTCAGGTCAGTCACTCAGTCGTGTCTGACTCTTTGCAACCCCATAAATTGCAGCACGCCATGCCTCCCTGTCCATTACCAACTCCCAGAGTTCACTCAGACTCACGTCCATCGAGTCAGTGATGCCATCCAGCCATCTCATCCTCTGTCATCCCCTTCTTCTCCTGCCCCCAATCCCTCCTAGCATCAGAGTCTTTTCCAATGAGTCAACTCTTCGCACGAGGTGGCCAAAGTACTGGAGTTTCAGCTTTAGCATCATTCTTTCCAAAGAAATCCCAGGGCTGATTTCCTTCAGAATGGACTGGTTGGATCTCCTTGCAGTCCAAGGGAGTCTCAAGAGTCTTCTCCAACACCACAGTTCAAAAGCATCAATTCTTCAGTGCTCAGCCTTCTTCACAACCCAACTCTCACATCCATACATGACCTCTGAATGTTGAACTTTAAGCCAACATTTTCACTCTCCACTTTCACTTTATCAAGAGGCTTTTTAGTTCCTCTTCACTTTCTGCCATAAGGGTGGTGTCATCTGCATATCTGAGGTTATTGATATTTCTCCCAGCAATCTTGATTCAAGCTTGTACTTCTTCCAGCCCAGCGTCAGATCTCTCCACCATGCCCTCCTGTCTTGGGTAGCCCCACAGGGCATGGCTTATTTTCATTGAGTTAGACAAGGCTGTGGTAAATTTACTATTACATCTTGAATATTCCAACATTATACACACCAAAAAAAGTAAAAAGGAAAGAGACAGACACTCTTGAGAATCACTCATATGATGTAATAAATAGATTTCAACCTATAGTGTCTAAATAAGATATTTTTCTTCACATAACTTTAATAAGTAATATCATTATTCTATAACTTTAACAGTAATAGCCAAACTATCTAGAGATGAAACTCAGGTCAGTGTAAGTAGTAACAACTAGACCAAGATATTATCTATCTTGTAAGTCTGCTATTACCAAGAAAACTGATTTAATCACATGGTTAAAACTGACTTATCACCATAACATCTACAGTTTTCACTGTTGAAAGTAGAAAGATACAGAGAGCAAGTAGTTTTATTTTAAAGACATGACACTGAAACTGCATACTTTTTTTTCTGTTCACATCCTTTTAGCTAGAACTCAGTCATGTGGCACACTAATCTTCAAAGGAAGTTAAGAAAGAGAGTTTCTAGCAGGCAGGCTATATGTCAGTTAAAACTCAGAAAGTATGTATGGATTTTAGAAGCCATAAACAACATCTGTTATAGAAATCAATTCTTCATCAAACATACTGATTGTTAGTAAAGAATACCTTAGCATGATAGACAAACAAAACACAAATCAAAAAATGAGGTAAGACAGAAGTTGCCATTTTCAAGAGGTAGAAAGTAATATGTTATGGCTGGAGGGGTTTGAATGAGCTCAATAGAAAAAATTGCATCCACAAAGGTAGCCAGTGTTTTGGCAGAAGACTTGAAAGCCTCACAAATAACTAATTTGTGTTAAGAAGTATTTTAGAAAGCAAATATAAGGATCAAATGGACACAAATATATTTTTAAGCAATATTATAATTTTTAGTTAAATTTTAAAGCACATTAGAAATAGAACCATGGAAGTGAGAAAGAAAGGATGACAGTTTAAAGCAGCAGTCCCTAACCTTTTTGTCACGAGGAACAGAGTTTGTGGAAGACAGTATTTCCAGGGATGGGGATGGTGGTACAGGGGAGGTGTAATGGTTCAGGCAATAATGGCAGCAATGGGGAGTGATGTGGAGCAGCACATGAAGCTTTGCTCACTAGTCTGCCACTCACCTCCTACTGTGTGGCCCAGTTTCTAACAGGCCAGGGGCCACTACAGTTCTATAGCCCAGGGCTCAGGAATCAGTTCAGTTCAGTTCAGTCACTCAGTCGTATCTGATTCTTTGCAACCCCATGAATCGCCAGGCCTCCCTGTCCATCATCAACTCCCGGAGTTCACTCAGATTCACATCCATCGGGTCAATGATGCCATCCAGCCATCTCTGCAATAGCAGTAAGTGTTGAATAATGAGTTTTCTAACTGAATGCATTAAATTCATCTCTGTTCACCTAATATTAAAAACAATAACCTTTCAAACATTAAATGGAAAAATTATGTCGACAAGTATTTGCTTTTTCAGAGAATAAGAGAAATATATACAAATCATACTATTTGCTATTTAGTTCTAATTTTGCTTGCTATACTGATATTCTTACAAATCACAAAACTTAGATTTATTTAAAAAATAAAATCACTATCTAATGATTAGAGTTGTCCTAAAGGAGATCAACCCTGGGATATCCTTGGAAGGAATAATGCTAAAGCTGAAACTCCAGTACTTTGGCCACCTCATGCAAAGAGTTGACTCATTGGAAAAGACTCTGATGCTGGGAGGGATTGGGGGCAGGAGGAGAAGGGGACGACAGAGGATGAGAGGGCTGGATGGCATCATTGACTCAATGGACGTGAGTCTGAGTGAACTCCGGGAGTTGGTGATGGACAGGGAGGCCTGGCGTGCTGCAATTCATGGGGTTGCAAAGAGTCGGACACGACTGAGCGACTGAAATGAACTGAACTGAAGTAAGCCTACCGAATAATAAGTTATATTTATAATTTTCTTTATATATTGGGTTTTTAACAATGCTTGTAGATTTTGGCAAACCTCACACAACCATCCTAAAATCTGTAAAATGCCATAAGAGGACATTTAACATATTTCTCAACTGATTTCCAAAATTGTTTTTATTTTATAACTCATGCAGTCCAGACACAGGCACTTTCTGTTGCTTGAAAGTGTCGTGCTCTCTCATGACTTTAAATCGGCTGATTTTCTTCACTCTTTCAAGTATTGTCATAGCTCTCTTTTCTCTAGTTTGAGTTCTTAATTCCTTTTCTTTCCCGTGATACCTTTCTATTATTTGTCTTCCTTCCTTTCCCCCTTCTTCTCTTCATCTTTTTCCTCTTCCTGCTTTATCTTGTCAAGTTTTTTGAATACTCAATTTGTTTCTTAACAGACCACCTCATTACAGATCTATACCTCTCTGTGAAAATTTAAGACTTGGTTTTATTTTCCTTCTGCCATCAATCACTGCCTCTCTTGGGCTATTTCTTAAATAGACATGCGCCTCTTATCTGAGGCTTGAAAGAGATTTATTATGTTTCATTCACATTTTTTCTTTAGTTCTAAGCCCTCAAATTTCCCCATGCTTTGCTGTTGTTCAGCTCTTTGCAACACAGTGAATTGCAGCACATCAGGCTCCCATCTCCTTCACTATTTCCCAGAGCTTGCTCAAACTCATGTCCATTGAGTTGATGATGTTAGTCAATTAGCTCATCATCTGTCACTTGCTTCTCCTCCTTCCCTCAGTCTTTCCCAGTATCAGGTGTTTTCCAGCCAGTTGGCTCTTTGCATCAGGTGGCCAAAGTATTGGAGCTTCAGCTTCAGTATCAGTCCTTTCAATGGATGTTCAAGATTGATTTTCTGTAGGACTGGCTTGTTTGATCTCCATGTTGTCCAAGAGACTCAAGAGTCTTCTCCAGTACCACACTTCAAAAGCATTAATTCTTTGGCATTTAGACTTCTTTATGGTCCAACTCTCACATCTGTACATGACTATTGGAAAGACCATAGCTTTGACTATATGGACCTTTGTTGGCAAAGTGATGTCTCTGTTTTTTAATATGCTGTCTGGGTTTGTCATGGACTTCCCTGTTGTCTCAGATGGTAAAGAATCTGCCTACAATGAGGGAGCTCTGGGTTTGATCCCTGGGTTGGGAAGATCCCCTCGAAGAGGTCATGGCAACCCACCCCTGTATTCTGCCTGGAGAACCCCCAGGGACAGAGGAGCCTGGAGGGCTGCAGTCCATGGGGTCGCAAAGAGTCAGACATGACTGAGTGACCGAAATGAACTGAACTGTGTGCTTAGTTGCTCAGTCACGTCTGACTCTTTGTGACCCCTGGACTGCAGCCCACCAGGCTTCCCTGTCCATCACCAACTCCTGAAGCTTGCTCAAACTCATGTCCATCGAGTTGGTGATGCCATCCAACAATCTCTACCTCTATCATCCCCTTCTCCTCCTGTCTTCAATCTTTCCCAGCATCAGGGTCTTTTCCAATGAGTCTGTCATAGCTTTCCTTCCAAGGAGCAAGTGTCTTTTAATTTAATGGCTGTAGTCACTGTCCACAGTGATTTTAGAGCCCAAGAAAATAAAATCTGTCACTCTCTCCATTTTTTCCTCATCTATTTGTCATGAAATGATGGGGCATATGCCATGATCTTAGTTTTCTGAATGCTGAGTTTTAAGCCATTTTTTTCAATCTCTGGTTTCACCCTCATCAAGAGGCTCTTTAGTTCCTCTTTACTTTCTGCCATTACAATGGTGGTTCAGTGGTGTTAGTAAAGAATCTGCCTGCCAATGCAGGAGATATGGGTTCAATCCCTGGGTTGAAAAGATTCCCTGGAGAAGGAAATGGCAAGTCACTACAGTATTCTTGCCTGGGAAATCCCATGGATAGAGAAGACTGGCGGGCTACATTTCACGGGGTCAAAAAACGTTAGTTGTACATGACCGAAGAACTGAACAACAACATCTGCATATCTGAGGTTGTTGATATTTCTCCCAGCAATCTTGATTCCAGCTTGTGATTCATGCAGCCCAACATCTTTAATGATGTACTCTGGTCCAACTCTCACATCCATACATGACTACTGGAAAAACCATAGCCTTGACTAGACGGACCTTAGTCGGCAGAGTAATGTCTCTGCTTTTGAATATGCTGTCTAGGTTGATCATAGCTTTTCTTCCAAGGAGTAAGCGTCTTCTAATTTCATGGCTGCAGTCACCATCTGCAGTGATTTTGGAGCCCCCAAAAATAAAGTCTGACACTGTTTCCCCTGTTTCCCCATCTATTTCCCATGAAGTGATGGGACCAGATGCCATGATCTTCATTTTGTGAATGTTGAGCTTTAAGCCAACTTCTTCACTCTCCTCTTTCACTTTCATCAAGAGGCTTTTTAGTTCCTCTTCACTTTCTGCCATAAGGGTGGTGTCATCTGCATTATCTGAGGTTATTGATATTTCTCCTGGCAATCTTGATTCCAGCTTGTGTTACTTCCAGTCCAGCATTTCTCATGATGTACTCTGCATATAAGTTAAATTAAGCAGGGTGACAATATACAGCCTTGATGTACTCCTTTGCCGATTTGGAACCAGTCTGTTGTTCTGGGTCTAGTTCTAACTGTTGCTTCCTGACCTGCGTACAGATTTCTCAAGAGGCAGGTTAGGTGGTCTGGTATTTCCATCTCTCAGGAATAGCTGGTTTAAAACATATACTTGAAATAAAATAGACTAAAATAAGATAAGATGGAGTGGGATAGGATAGGATAGGACAAAACAAACATCATAACATAACATAGCATAACACAACATAACACAGCACAAAATGCAAATTAATAACGAGTTGAATGTAAAGAATGAACCAGAATGAAAATTTGACTATGATTCTAGTGCTTCCAAGCTAAAATTCCCTAAGCAGTAGCTCTTATGAAAAGTAGAACATTAGAAATGACTGAGGTTTTTTGAAAAAGAGACAATGTTTTCCATTCTGCATATGTAGGTCTCAAGTACTTATGGGGTGATCTGACAGAAATTTGTGACTAAAATCATATATTATATTTTGGTTTGCCTATGTTTATTGCCTTGGCTTTATTTTAGAATGCAATGCTTTTGCTGAGTTGATTGATCTAGTAGTCTGTCACCAGGCCAGTATTTCTAAAATCTATTACTGGGTTAATGTCTTTCACTAGCTTCTTTTCTCTCCATCAGCATGTGTTGGGCAATGAAGCACAAAAATTGCATATGGTGCCTTAATTTTAATATGCAAATATATACTGCTTTACCATTGTATTTATGTTCTTTCTTTTCCTGAAAGCTTATGTGATTGAATTTTTGGCTCTAATTGAAGTGACTAAAATAAACAAGCTTTACCTGGAATAATGATTTTCCTTCACTTACTCTTCTGGAATAATATGAACTATATACCTAATCAGACAGAAATTAAATTTGTTTTGGTGATTCTGAACAATACTTTTGTATTATACTTTTTAGATTTGATTTTTTTTTAAGTACTAACTTTAAATATTGGTAAAAATAAAAAGAAAACCAAAAGGGAAGCATATATTGTAATAATCTATTTAGTTCTAATTTTGCTTGCTATACTGATATTCTTACAAATCACAAAACTTAGATTTATTTAAAAAATAAAATCACTATCTAATGATTAGAGTTGTCCTAAAGGAGATCAACCCTGGGATATCCTTGGAAGGAATAATGCTAAAGCTGAAACTCCAGTACTTTGGCCACCTCATGCAAAGAGTTGACTCATTGGAAAAGACTCTGATGCTGGGAGGGATTGGGGGCAGGAGGAGAAGGGGACGACAGAGGATGAGAGGGCTGGATGGCATCATTGACTCAATGGACGTGAGTCTGAGTGAACTCCGGGAGTTGGTGATGGACAGGGAGGCCTGGCGTGCTGCAATTCATGGGGTTGCAAAGAGTCGGACACGACTGAGCGACTGAAATGAACTGAACTGAAGTAAGCCTACCGAATAATAAGTTATATTTATAATTTTCTTTATATATTGGGTTTTTAACAATGCTTGTAGATTTTGGCAAACCTCACACAACCATCCTAAAATCTGTAAAATGCCATAAGAGGACATTTAACATATTTCTCAACTGATTTCCAAAATTGTTTTTATTTTATAACTCATGCAGTCCAGACACAGGCACTTTCTGTTGCTTGAAAGTGTCGTGCTCTCTCATGACTTTAAATCGGCTGATTTTCTTCACTCTTTCAAGTATTGTCATAGCTCTCTTTTCTCTAGTTTGAGTTCTTAATTCCTTTTCTTTCCCGTGATACCTTTCTATTATTTGTCTTCCTTCCTTTCCCCCTTCTTCTCTTCATCTTTTTCCTCTTCCTGCTTTATCTTGTCAAGTTTTTTGAATACTCAATTTGTTTCTTAACAGACCACCTCATTACAGATCTATACCTCTCTGTGAAAATTTAAGACTTGGTTTTATTTTCCTTCTGCCATCAATCACTGCCTCTCTTGGGCTATTTCTTAAATAGACATGCGCCTCTTATCTGAGGCTTGAAAGAGATTTATTATGTTTCATTCACATTTTTTCTTTAGTTCTAAGCCCTCAAATTTCCCCATGCTTTGCTGTTGTTCAGCTCTTTGCAACACAGTGAATTGCAGCACATCAGGCTCCCATCTCCTTCACTATTTCCCAGAGCTTGCTCAAACTCATGTCCATTGAGTTGATGATGTTAGTCAATTAGCTCATCATCTGTCACTTGCTTCTCCTCCTTCCCTCAGTCTTTCCCAGTATCAGGTGTTTTCCAGCCAGTTGGCTCTTTGCATCAGGTGGCCAAAGTATTGGAGCTTCAGCTTCAGTATCAGTCCTTTCAATGGATGTTCAAGATTGATTTTCTGTAGGACTGGCTTGTTTGATCTCCATGTTGTCCAAGAGACTCAAGAGTCTTCTCCAGTACCACACTTCAAAAGCATTAATTCTTTGGCATTTAGACTTCTTTATGGTCCAACTCTCACATCTGTACATGACTATTGGAAAGACCATAGCTTTGACTATATGGACCTTTGTTGGCAAAGTGATGTCTCTGTTTTTTAATATGCTGTCTGGGTTTGTCATGGACTTCCCTGTTGTCTCAGATGGTAAAGAATCTGCCTACAATGAGGGAGCTCTGGGTTTGATCCCTGGGTTGGGAAGATCCCCTCGAAGAGGTCATGGCAACCCACCCCTGTATTCTGCCTGGAGAACCCCCAGGGACAGAGGAGCCTGGAGGGCTGCAGTCCATGGGGTCGCAAAGAGTCAGACATGACTGAGTGACCGAAATGAACTGAACTGTGTGCTTAGTTGCTCAGTCACGTCTGACTCTTTGTGACCCCTGGACTGCAGCCCACCAGGCTTCCCTGTCCATCACCAACTCCTGAAGCTTGCTCAAACTCATGTCCATCGAGTTGGTGATGCCATCCAACAATCTCTACCTCTATCATCCCCTTCTCCTCCTGTCTTCAATCTTTCCCAGCATCAGGGTCTTTTCCAATGAGTCTGTCATAGCTTTCCTTCCAAGGAGCAAGTGTCTTTTAATTTAATGGCTGTAGTCACTGTCCACAGTGATTTTAGAGCCCAAGAAAATAAAATCTGTCACTCTCTCCATTTTTTCCTCATCTATTTGTCATGAAATGATGGGGCATATGCCATGATCTTAGTTTTCTGAATGCTGAGTTTTAAGCCATTTTTTTCAATCTCTGGTTTCACCCTCATCAAGAGGCTCTTTAGTTCCTCTTTACTTTCTGCCATTACAATGGTGGTTCAGTGGTGTTAGTAAAGAATCTGCCTGCCAATGCAGGAGATATGGGTTCAATCCCTGGGTTGAAAAGATTCCCTGGAGAAGGAAATGGCAAGTCACTACAGTATTCTTGCCTGGGAAATCCCATGGATAGAGAAGACTGGCGGGCTACATTTCACGGGGTCAAAAAACGTTAGTTGTACATGACCGAAGAACTGAACAACAACATCTGCATATCTGAGGTTGTTGATATTTCTCCCAGCAATCTTGATTCCAGCTTGTGATTCATGCAGCCCAACATCTTTAATGATGTACTCTGCATAGAAATTAAATACAGCCTTGATGTACTACTTTCCAAATTATGAACCAGTTCATTGTTCCACGTCTGGTTCTAACTGTTGCTTCTTGACCCACATTCAGGTTTCTCAGGAGATGGGTACAGTAGTCTGGCATTTCCATTTATTCAGGTATTTTCAGCAATTTATTGTGATCCACACTGTCAAAGGTGTCAGCATAGTCAATGTAACAGAAGTAGATATTTTTCTGGAATTCCTTTGCTTTTTCTGTGATCCAATGGCTATTGGCAATTCAATCTCTGGTTCTTCTGCCTTTTCTAAATCCATCTTGTACATCTGGATTTTCTTGGTTCACTTACTGTAGAGGAGTAGCTTGAAGAATTTTGAGCATTACCTTCCTAGCATGTGAAATAAGTGCATTTGTACAGTAGTTTGAACATTCTTTGGCATTGCTCTTCTTTGAGATTGGAATGAAAACTTACCTTTTGCAGTCCTGTGGTCACTGCTGTGTTTTCTAAATTTTCTGACATATTTGAGGGCAGCACTTACACAACATCATCTTTTAAGATTTGAAATAGCTCAGCTGGAATTCCATCACCTCCAATAGTGAGAGAGTCAATTCCTAGGCAGGTTGATAAGAAGTCTGGGGTCCCCAAGGAGGAGAAAGGGGTCTGAGGCTCTCAAAGTAGATATAGGGGTCTGGAATTCTCAAGGGAGAGGAAAGGACAAACATCTTTTTATTTTATTTCTCCATTCCTTAGTCTTAGTCACATAAAGTGTTTTTTTTTTTTTTTTCCTTTAAGCCCAGAACTGATGATTACACAACAAACAACTCAGATTAAACTCTGTACTAAGGATTATAGGGACTTCCCTGGTGCCTCAAGGCATGTGCCTGCAATGCAGGAGACTTGGGTTCGATCCCTGGGTTGGGAATTTCTCCTGGAGAAGGAAATGGCAACCCACTCCAGTACTCTTGCCTGGAAAATTCCAAGGACAGAGGAACCTTGAGGGCTACAGTCCATGGGGTCACAAAGACTAAGTGACTTCACCCACTCACTCACACACTAAGAATTACATAACAACTATGTATCCTGCTTGAGGACAGTTTCTCCCTCCTGAAAAGCTTTGGATTAATCCTGATATCTTCAGTTCAGTTCAGTGACTCAGTCGTGTCCAACTCTTTGAAACCCCATGAATTGCAGCAGGCCAGGCCTTCCTGTCTGACACCAACTACCAGAGTTCACTCAAACTCACGTCCATTGAGTCGGTGATGCCATCCAGCCATTTCGTCCTCTGTCGTCCCCTTTTAGTCCTGCCCCCAATCCCTCCCAGCATCAGAGTCTTTTCCAATGAGTCAACTCTTCGAAAGAGGTGGCCAAAGTACTGGAATTTCAACTCTAGCATCCTTCCTTCCAAAGAACACCCAGGGCTGATCTCTTTTAGAATGGACTGATTGGATCTCCTTGCAGTCCAAGGGATTCTCAAGAGTCTTCTCCAACACCACAGTTCAAGCATCAATTCTTTACTCAGCTTTCTTCACAGTCCAACTCTCACATCTATACCTGACCATAGCCTTGACTAGATGGACCTTTGTTGGCAAAGTAATGTCTCTGCTTTTCAATATGCTATCAAGGTTGGTCATAACTTGTCTTCCAAGTAAGATGTTAAAATGTTAAGAACCTCCATCCATAGTTCTTCAGGCACTCTGTCTATTGAATCTATTCCCTCAAATAAAGAATACTTATGGTGTCAAGGGGGCTTCCTTTGTGGCTCAGCTGGTAAAAAATCTGCCTGCAATGTAGGAGACCTGGGTTCAATCGATCCCTGGGTTGGGACAATCCCCTGGAGAAGGGAAAGGATAACCACTCCAGTATTCTGGCCTGCGGAATTCCATGGATTCTACAGTTCATGGGGTCATAAAGAGCTGTACACAACTGAGTAACTTTCACTTCACTATGGTGTCAAGGAGAAAATGAAATAGGTATATATATGGAGTAGTGCTTTCTCATAACACTTACTTTCCAGACTGATAAAGCCACCAGAGTTGCACAGCATTTTGCCTCGTTTCTTGCCCTGTACATTCACACACTTTTAAACCACAGTCTTACAATAAGATCAGGAACTAATTCTTACCTACATTAAGGAATTTTTAAAATCTTTTAAACTCCTATGTTTCAACATTCAAGTGGACTTGATTCTGTCAGTTTTGACATTCTGGACACATATTCCTGAATGCCTGGCACACTTTTGTAGAATATTCCCCCTTATCTGTCATGATCACTTTGGATATATTATTTCTACTATGGTTTTGTTGTTTCTACTCACTGCTTCTAGTAACATATGGTGCCAGTTCTTTCAGTTCTTCATATGGCATAATTTCAGTTCTCCTTTCCATAATTGTTATGCCAATCTCTTCTACTTTGCCTTCTATTAATTGTCTTGCATGATAGAGGCTACTATTTAACAATAACAAAAGTGCCAGAAATATCTTTAAATAATATACATGGCAAATCCCATAGGCTGTAAGAAATATTGCTTAACTGAAAACTACCACTGTCTTGCTAACAACTAAGTTACAGAAATGATATGTTTGGAATATGAAATTCAAATCAAATCTTTCTGCTTCCAAAGTCAATTATGTTTCCACTGTTTCCAGATTTATACGTTTTATCCTCTATTTTCTCTTCCCTTTACACTGCTAGTTTCCTGCAGATGACATAAATTACCATAAATTTGGGGTTTTAAAAATACAGAAATGTATTCCTTCATAGTTTTAAAAATCATAAGTCTAAAATCAGTATCTCTTGGCCAAAATCACAGGGTTGCCAGAGCCACGTGTCCTCCAGAAGCTTTATGCGAGAATCCATTTTTAAACTCTTCCAGTTGTTGAGGACTGCCATAATTCTTTGGCTCATCATTGTATAATTCTGCTGCTTTTGTAATCATATCACTTTACCTTCTTCTGTGTCAAATCTCCCCTTTCCTCCCTCTTATAATAATATACGTAATAATGTTTAAGTCCCACTTTGTCATCCTTGGTATTCTTCCTATTTCAAGATGTTTAAGTTAATTGCATATGTAAAGTTTGTATGTTTGTTTGTTTGTTTGTTTTCCTCATACAGGGCAACATCCAGAGGTTCCAGTGTTTAGAAGGCAGATCTTTTGGCAGGAGGACATTATTTAGCCTATTATACTCTCTATCTTCTCCACTCTGCTCTTTTTCCAGATTCTGATAACCATGTCTTCCCTTCATTCCTTCTGCTCTACAGGGAGCTACAGCTCCTTCTTATTAACTCTGTGACTTAACACTATTCCTCACAATTTCACTCACTTGTACTTTATAAATAAAACAGTCTATTAAACACTTCTTGAATTATTTTAATAATATTGATTTGTATGTGTCTACGGAGAAGGCAATAGCAAGCCACTCCAGTACTCTTGCCTAGAAAATCCCATGGATGGAGGAGCCTGGTAGGCTGCAGTCCATGGGGTCGCTGGAAGTCGGATGCGACTGAGCGACTTCACTTCACTTTTCGCTTTCACACAATGGAGAAGGAAATGGCAACCCACTCCAGTGTTCTTGCCTGGAGAATCCCAGGGACAGGGGAGCCTGTTGGGCTCCTGTCTATGGGGTCGCACAGAGTCGGACACGACTGAAGCGACTTAGCAGCAGCAGCAGCAGTATGTGTCTATATGGTACTTGGATTTTTAAAATATTTATGACATAAAATATATTTTGGGACATCAGCAAGATGGTAAATAGGAAGTCTTGACAATGTCTTCCCCTCCTGGACACACGTATTTAGTGATGATCCACAGAACAGTTTCCCTTGGGAGAAATCCAGGAACTGACTGAAAGATTTATGAATGTGGAGTGAGCACAGACTGAGCCACATTAAAGCTGGCAGTGATATTTCATCATTAGTCCCAACAGGGCACAGCACCATGCTATTGAAAAGATACTCCCAGTTCCCACTTTCTTCCTCGGGATGGAAGGAAAGCACTAGACCATAGGTTCAACATTATGATGATGCTGTGGGCTTCCTGAGGCACTTACTTCTGTCTCACCTGTTTTTGATCTCTGATGAGACCAAGGATACTCTAGATCTTATGGACCATTGAGAACAAAAACTGTTGCTTAAACTGTCAAACTAACACATACCACATCACACATCCCAGCTCAGGCAAAAAGAAACCCAGTCCCCAGATTCTCCAAGAGAGGAAACAACATTGTGTGTCCAATATGCTGATTTTTCTGGTAGTTTTCTCAGTTATTGGATTCTGTCGTGTCTTAGGGGACTGATGAAACCCAGCACTAGATGCCTGGGGTGCCACTGAGAACAATATAACAGTTTGAACTGGCATGAAGTTTTGAAAGACTGCTCAGAATCTCTGACTGGGACAACTAGTTTGGGTCTTATCTCATGCAAGACCAGTACAAAAAAAATGAGAAAAGCAACTGTATTGTTTAATATAAGGAAACAAAGACAATGAAAAAATGATAAATATATGTACCGAGCAAAGGAACACAATGAATTTCTAGAAACTGACCCTCATGAAATGGAGATATATAAGCTACTTGAAATAAAACTCAAAATAATCATCATAAGCATATTCAGTGAGGTTTGAAGAACAACACATGAACAAACTGAGAATATTAGCAGAGATAGAAAATATTAAAAAGTACCTAGCAGATGTCATAGAGTTGAAGCACACAATAAGTTAACTAGAAAGTTCACTAGAAGGGTTTCTCAGAAGACTATATCAAGCAGAAAAAAGGATCAGTAAACTCACAGAAAAGACATTGGAAATTATCCAATAAGAGGAGCTAACAACAACAACAAAAACAGAATAAAAAAATAATGAAAAATGCTAAAGAGACTTATGGAATACCATAAGAGGGTCAGGACTCTTGCCTAGAGAATCCCAGGGACAGAGGAGCCTGGTGGGCTGCCGTCTATGGGGTTGCACAGAGTCGGACACGACTGAAGCGACTTAGCAGCAGCATAAGAGGGTCAAAAGACAAAGATGTAGTAAGAAGTTATTCAAGGAAATAGTGGTCCAAAATTTCCCAAATCTTGGAAAGAGAAAGTGAATCTCTAAATCTAGGAGCCCAATAAGAGGTTCAATAAAAGGTTATCAATAAGAGGAATTTATAACAAGACACATAATAAAATCACCAACAAAGACAATGACAGAAAGCAAGTAGAGCAAAGGTTATATACCATATGTCATTAGGTTAACAGCTTAAAACACTGTTATAGCCATAGACTGTTTTACGTAGGTCCCATTATAATGAGAAAGAAAATGCCAATAGAATATGCACGAAAGAAAAATGGAAAGAATCAAAGTATACCAATGCAGAAAAATCAATGAAACACAAAGAAAAACAGCCAGAGAGAAAAAGGGACAAATACTATAAGGCAGACAAAACAATAAAATAGAAATAGCAAGGCATTCTCTATCAACAATTACTTTAAATATTAATGAATCAAACTCCCCTATACAAAGACACAGACTATCTGAAATATTTTTTTGTAAGCAAAACAAAACAAAAATCTCAAGATACAATTATATGCTATTTAAAAAAGGGAAGCCTTAGTTATAAGAATACATATGAACTGAAATTGAAGAGATAGAAAAAGTAATCCATGCAAATAGGAACCAAAAGAAAACCAGACTGTTATTACTTATATCAGACTAAATTAACATTAAGTCAAACACTGTCACAGAGATAGAGAAGGACCTTATATAATGACCTTGGTGGCTCAGTGGTAAAGAACTTGCCTACCAATGCAGAAGATGCAGGAAACACAGGTTTGATCCCTGGGTCAGGAAGATCCTAACCCACTCCAGTATTCTTAAGTGGGAAATCCCATGAACAGAGGAGCTTTGCAGGCTATGGTCCATAGGGGTAGCAAAGAATCAGACATGACTTAGTGACTATAACAACAGCAACAAAAAGATCAATTCACTGGAAAGGCACAATTATAAATATGTATGTATAATTCTCCCAACATCATGGCATCTAAATGTACAAAGCAATCTGGCAAAATTGAAAGGACAAAGAGACACCAATACAGTAATAGTAGCAGTTTTATTGTTATTTATTATCTTTATTATTATATTTTATTACTTTTATTATCTTTAAATTATGAATATAATATCCAGACCAAAAAATAAATAATAAACAGCAGACTTGAAAAGCATCATAGACCAATGGACCTAACTGACATACATAAAACTGGTAAATTCATGAATATATAGAAATTAAACAAGTCACTCTTGAACAACAAATGGGTTGAAGAAGAATCAAAAGAGAAATTAGGAAATATCTCAAGACAAGTTAAAACGAAAACAAACATACTAAAACTTAAGGGATGTATTAAAAGTAGTCTTAAGAAGGAAGTTTATAGTGATAAATGCCTTTATTAAGAGAAAATCAAATATACAGTCTAATTTATACCTCCAGGAAAGAAAACAAACTGAGAACAAAAATAACAAGCTACTCTAAAGTTAGTGAAAGGAAAGAAATAAAAGGATTAGAGCATAAAAATTTAAACAGAGCTAGAAAGACAATTGAAAGGAACAATGAAACTAAGAGCTAATCTTTTGAGAAAATAAAAATAGCAAGCCTTTTTAGCTAGACTAACCAAGAAAAAGAGAAATACTAACTTAATCAGCACATATAGTAAAATCAGAATGATACACAGAAGATTAGCATGAACCCTGAACGAAGATGACAAGCAAAATAATAAAGTATTTGAGAGAGAAGCAAGAGAGAAGACTCCAATAAATAAATTCAGAAATAAAAGAAGAGGCATTACAAGTGCCACCAAAGACATAAAAAGAACCATATCATGTTACTGTCTATGGCAGTAAATATAATTTTCTATAAGACTTGCCACTGTTACTGCTGCTGCTAACTGCTAAGTCACTTCAGTCGTGTCCGACTCTGTGCGACCCCACAGACGGCAGCCCATTGGGCTCCGCCATCCCTGGGATTCTCCAGGCAAGAACACTGGAGTGGGTTGCCATTTCCTTCTCCAATGCATGAAAGTGAAAAGTGAAAGGGAAGTCGCTCAGTCGTGTCTGACCCAGCGACCCCATGGACTGCAGCCCACCAGGCTCTTCCGTCCATGGGAGTTTCCAGGCAAGAGTACTGGAGTGGGGTGCCATTGCCTTCTCCAGCCACTGTTACTGGCAAACATTTATAGTTGGATGAGTTGTCAATTCTTGTGAGAACAAATTACTTCCTTTTCCAAGGTGGAAGGGATATAATTGAATTAAACTGAAATCAAGTAACTCTGATCACTTGGAAGAATGGTACAAATGGAGAATTTGTGGAAATCTTTAAAAATTTATCTAAAGTTACCATATAGGACAAAGCTGCTGAAAATACCTCTTGAATAAGTTTACTGAGTTACATTTTGGGTCATTCTTTAAGCAGGGATGACAGAGGTGAAATGAAGACTATATAATAGGGACCACAAACCTGTTCATCATTTAAAGAGAATTGCACTGAAGATTTCAACAATTTTTCTCAAGACAAAGTATCACTTATGATTTATTAAGTTGGAAGAAAAAGATAGGATTCTTATCAAGTTAGGAAGCCACCATGAGGACTCTTCTACCAGTATGTGTCCATTCTAATTATGCACTAAAGTGCAAGGTAAATAAACACAAATAGGATCTGTGTACATGGAAAAGAAATGCAAAAAAGCAAAATGGCTGTCTGAGGAGGCCTTACAAATAGCTGTGAAAAGAAGAGAGGCGAAAAGCAAAGGAGAAAAGGAAAGATATAAGCACCTGAATGCAGAGTTCCAAAGAATAGCAAGAAGAGATAAGAAAGCCTTCTTCAGTGATCAATGCAAAGAAATAGTACCTACTGTATCAAATGGGAGATGTTTATGCCAGAATTCCATGCATTACCTCAACCCAGAAGGCTCTCTCCAATAAGAAGGCTATAATAGCAGTTCAGGATCAGTGCTAGTGGGATGCAAAATGCCTGATATTTCTCTTTTCCCAATGGTATCTTTGAGGAAGGATTAAAGGGCATTGGGACAATGTCTTCCTCAAGAACCCCCACCTCAGTCAATGTGCTTTGAGTCTGATAATAGGATTATATCTAAAAAGCGAATGAAAATTGCAAGAGTATCTATCCTTGTAGCAGCTGACTAAGCTTTCTTTTTTTCTTAAATCACACAAATGAATCAGCATCCTGTTTTGTCTTTAGTGCTTAAGCTATCTATTATCTGGCTCTTTTTCCTCCTCAATAACTCTTGATTTACTTGTCTAATTTCCAATAAAAATTTGAGATTGAATTCTACTTTTTGTCTCTTCTATTTTCTCACTTAGTCTAGCCCAAAATATTTCATTACATAATCCTTTTTGCTGCTGCTGCTAAGTTGCTTCAGTCATGTCCAACTCTGTGTGACCCCATAGATGGCAGCCCTCCAGGCTCCTCTGTCCCTGGGATTCTCCAGGCAAGAAATCCTTTTCAGGTACTTTTAAAATAATTAAGGTAAAAATCCCAAATAAACACACTGAAAAATTGTCATTGGTGCCTTTTACTTGCTTCCAAATTTCTGCAGCTTTATCTTAATGTATCTTTACTATTCTGCTTGAAGATACAGTTCATACTAAGGCTTCACAGTTATATTCCAATAGAGCATTCAACTGGGAATCCCTGGTGGCTCAGAAAGTAAAGAATCTGCCTGTAATGCGGGAGACCTGGTTTAAATCCCTGGGTTGGGACCTTCCTCTGGAGAAGGAAATGGAAATCCATTCCAGTATTCTTGCCTGGAGAATTCCATGGACAGAGAAGCCTGGTGGGCCACAGTCCATGGGGTCGCAAATAGTTGGACATGACTAAGTGGCTAAGCATGACCACAGCATTCAACTAAAAATATATAAGATATATATGACATCAAATAGTCATTTAAAGAGTTTTCATATTTTACTCTCACAGGTGACATATAGGATAATCCAACTTGGAACAGGGAAAATTTCAACGAATTTTTTTCTTAAATATAGCCAACAATAAATCACTTAAAATATACAATTATGATAAATCACCATGTATATCTACAATTATAATGACAGGTCATTTAAACCATTTAATTTTTAAGATTTACATTTTTAGTGAAATATACTAATGTGTAAGATAGATATTTAAATAATTCTCTTTACATATTATTAAAGAGGTTCACATCAATTCATACTTTTGGTCTTATTTAATAATGCTTCTTTTATTTCCTACTACTTTAACAAGTTCTTTTCAAATGTTTACTCTATGATTAATAAAATGTCATAAAAAATATAAAATCTTGTTTAATTTAAGTGTTTTTGTATTCTAAGCTAGAAACACATTCTATATTAGCCACAGCCACTTGAGTTTTAATGAATATTTATAGAAATATGATCCATTTATTTTACATTACCTGTTGAAAGCCATCCCAGGAGGTCTTCAGCTACCTGAAATGGATCAAATTTCACATTTTAAGAATAATCAGTGTGTAAGATCAGTCATCATTTTCTGCAAACTAAAGAAGCCATAGAAAGCATCTCTGGATATTAAAAAAAAAAAAAGTTCACTCCTGTTCATGTTGTATCAGGGCCCAAATATATAAAAAATATATTGATTGTGGTTTTGTTTCAGTTCCTAATCTGTAGCATGTCTTCTGGACTTGGGCAGCAGTTGTCTTTTTTACCTTCTTTTACGTTTAAATCAGAAAACTAAGAGATTCAGAGCTGAGTATACTTTTTCATATAAGATGCTTCTTAGACATATGCAGTGCACAAGAAATCAGCAGTAATATTTTAACATACTTAATCTTAAGTATCAAGCTGCAGCCTACTTTTCTCTAACACACTTAAAACCATATGGTTGCTTCTGTTTTCAGTGTCAGTTTGGTTGGGTGGGCATTACTTAGGCACAACATAACACAATTTCATTGATTCTTAAAAGGTCTTTATTCACACTTGAGCTAGAGCAGCTGGTGGAAGGTTAGAGAGCACTCGAGTCACCAAATCTCTGGATATTGCTTTCTGCTGCACCATCTGTGCCCTGTTAAATATTCTTGATTTTTGCCAAGTTTGGGCCAATTTATATGTTAAATCAGTTACTGAAATCAGGATCCAAGAAGCTTTCAGGAGAAAAAAAAATGATATTAAACTGTGCAACTCTTATACATTAATCATTAGTATTGGAATGGGAAGTTCAAGTACTGCCACTCAAAAGATCATAGTGAGAAATCAGGCTTCCTGAATATGGGAGGACTGTGAATGTGAATTATTTTTCAAAAGCATTCACGCCAGAGACATGTACCCTATCCTAATCTTTCAAGATAGTGAATTTTGTATGGGTTCCTACAAAGCAGCTGCAGACTCAATTTTGTTCACAAATGCTTTTTAATCTTCTATGCACCATAGCCTAGCAAAACCTAATACAGTGGCTAATTACTTTGGTAGCCTAACAATTTACTGTCTTGTACTTGACAACGACTTCAAGCAACACAAATTACCCAGTATGTAACTTCTCACTTTAAGAACTGTAACATTCTAAATTCCACATGGAACAAGGGCTCAGATTATGAAATCGACTGCTTTTAAGATATTGATTTTCAACAGTGAACAACATTGTATTTCAAAATCAAAGAAAATTTTAGGATATAAAAGTCAAATCACATTACACTTTTAGGTGTCTTTGATGGAATTAGATATAAATTTTCACTGAGACTAGTGGCCAAAAAAGGAAAACACTAAAAACTGACTGAAAATTTTAGTGCAAATAAAGGAAAAGAAAAAGACTAATGGATAATTAAGAAAAAGCAGGATTAAAAAAGCATATAGACACAATGCCCCAAAATATTTAACAAAACTATATACATGAAACAATAATTAATCTAATTAGAAATTTGTTTAGTGAAAGATCAACATGTTGTAATATGATTAATGAGACTCATGTTAGCTAGTTAATATTTGCAAATTATTTTCTCCATGCTCAATACTCTGCTGCTGAAGGCACTGATTCATTTTCTCATTCAATCTACTCAAACCATACAAGTATGTGCACTCCAAGTATACATTAAAAACTACATAAGATTGTTCAGTGTCTTATACAAATCAGGTAGTAAAGAATATTTATTAACATCAAAACTATATCAAATTCACTCTGTCAAAAGTGCCTGTTAAATCATATACAAATGTTTTTAACAATTGTCTCATATTAACTGAGACAACAACCTTTGACATCTCATATTATAAAGAGCTGAAAATATACATTATTTTTTTCTTTAAGAAAAATAATAACATATTTCGCAAAGAGTTAGTATTCACTACATCACACCCCAAAAGAAACAAAGAGAAAAACAATGGCCCACTGCAAAAATATCAAACTGGTCAAGCATATTTGTAGAATTACTTGAAGATTTGTCAAGTTTTGATATTTATGTTTAAAACAACAATATTCTTTAGGAGTAAATGTTTAGTTTTGTTTGCCACAAGTAAAGCTAGGTATCTCTTAGTCTGTATTGGGATGTTAAAGCATTCTGTCATGATTGTCAAAGTTCAGATAATTCTACCAAGATTTGAAATATTTTAAGAAACAGGGAGATTGTGTTAAATAAAACCTAAAGAGGTCAAAGAGATTGGGTTGTTTAAAATTGTTTTTAAATTCCAAAAAGAGAAACACAGGCACTTTCTTAGAGAAAGTTAATGTAATGCCACAAAATTCAACATGATTTAAAAGTTCCTGAGAATCTACTGTAGAAAATGCTAAAATTGAGAAATTTGAGTTTAAGTAATTTCTTCAGGGTAAAATACTAAATTATGATACATTTTTAAAAGAACAAGTATTCCACACACTATTTTTATATAAATGTAGACTTTCCCCAGTTTACTTTATCTCTGATAAGGAGAATGATAGCTATAGAATTGCCTTTTATACCAGAATTAGTCAATAGACACCATGCTCTTCAAATAGTAAAGCATGTATAAGTGAATAACAATGATATTTCATCAATAAGAATCAACCATATAAACTAAACTGAATGGAAAGATTAAGATGAGGAAGTAAGAGGACAAGGAGCTTACTTCTCCCATGAAAATTAATTTACATGTGGGATAATTCTCACTGTTAAAGATACAAGCATTATTGTGTGGGAAGGGAAGAAGAACAATTGTGTCAGAACCTATGCCCCTGGAAGGGGAACTCAGAAGAAAAAGGAAGTGGCATGGGTGGAAATACACCCTGAGGAATGAGCAGTTCCAGTCACAGACTGGACGCTCATGTCCTGGGGTGCTATATGGGAGAGATAAACCCCCTTATCTAGTTGGAGAAACATTAGAACAGACAGAATGGCTGTGGGAAGCCTAGACTCTGCTGATGAGGAACAAGCACATGCTGGCTAGCACCCATTCAGGGCAGACAGAGATTTACTGTAGTGCTGTCTGGATTTACTATGAAAGCCTTGCTGCATACCTCAGTCTGATCTGAATGAAAATGCTGAGCCTGCTTACTTCACATCTCAGTTTAGCAGTGGATCTAGGGCACGTTTGACTGAGGAAAAGACTCAGTCATGAGCCACAGGTGACCAAGTCATGGGGCAGAGCCTGAATGGGGCAGTGGTAGCTACTGTTGGTGCTTACTCAAGTGGCATCTCAGAAGTTTCTCCATCACATCTCACCTCCTGATACACTCTGAGAGTCTACACAAGTCCGGCCCTGCTAAATGATTCCACAACAGAGTAGGGGCAGTAGAGGTTGGGGTAGTTATCAGTTATGAGAGATTTATGCTTAACTGAGGTTGGGTCTGAGCAGAGGTGTAGGCACATACACAGATAGCCCACTGGACTTCTGTTTACGGAAGGGCCCCACTTGCCTCAGCACTCCCCTCTTCTGGGTAAATTTCCCAGTAGGGGGAAAGAAAAAAAACACACCCTTGAAAAGAGTAGATTCAGCTTGAGCCTGACCCTTGGAGCTTCTGCTTCAGCAATTTGAAATCAGGTCATCCATCCCTAGTAGGGCAGTGAGACGTTGCACCAAATCAAGAGGTTGTACTGCCTCATGCCTGTTGCCTCCAATTACAGCCCCACTCCCAACCAAGATGTAAGTTGCCAGCACATCTTGAGGAAAGACATGACTTTCATCCATCTCAAATCCAGCTCTCCCACCAAAGGCAATGGACACATGCAATGGGTATAAGGATGCTCCCTTATCAGAATATCCTTTCAAGACCAGAAAAGGTAACTCCTTCACTTAAATCCATAAAGGCACAGAAAGAACCAGCATGAAAAGTCATGGAAACTAATCAAAATTAAAGAGTAATGGAACACCCTGGGAAAAAATAATGACACAGAAACTAAAAATTAATCAGATAAAGAATTCAAAAGATTGGTACTTGGTATTAAAAATGTTAACTGAATTAGTGAAAGGAAACACTGTAAACAGGGACTGTTTTAACAAGGAAATAGAAAATATAAAAATGAATCAATCAAAAATGCCTAATTCAATGGCTGAACTTAAAAAAAAAAAATGCACAAGCTGGCAGGACCCATTCAGGGGAGAGAGAGATCTGCTCTAGTGGTATCTGGATTTACTATGAAAGTCTTGCTGCATTTCTCAGCAAGAAATGAATATCAGATTAAGTGATACAGAAGAATGAATAAGTGAACTGGGAGATAAAATAATGGAAATAATCAGAACAGAAAAAGAAATGCAGATTTTAAAAATGAGAACAATTTTTAAAGATCTCTGGCATAATATTAAGTGTATGAACATACTCATTATAAGGGTCACAGAAGGAGAACAGAGAGAGAAGGGGATCAAAAATGCAGTTGAGGAAATGATGGTTGAAAACTTCCCAAACCTGAAGAAGGAAACAGATTTCCAGACATAGGAAGCACAGAAAGTTGAAAGATCAAATAAAAGGGACTCACTCCAAGATATGATATAATTAAAATGGCAATAATTAAAGAGAGAATTCTAAAGGCAGCAAGACAAAAGTAAAGAGTCATATAGAAGGTAATCCTCATAAGATTATCAGGTGATTTAACTGTAGAAACTTTGGAGGCCAGAAGCAGGTGGCATAATATATATTAAAGGCTTGAAAGGGGAAAACCTTTATCCTAGGACACTTTACATTGTAACATCATTATTTAAAATAGAAGGACAAATACAGAACTTTTAGACAGCCAAAAACTAAATGAGTTCATTGATACTTAGCCTACCCTAAAAGAAACGTTAAAGTCTTCTCTAAGTGGAAATATATGCAATTAAATATGCAAATCTAAGTGGATTCCATAGGAAAAGAAAAACACTACTAGAAAAGGTAAATATAGAATAAAGACTGAGGATCAACTGCTTAAATGCACCACTATGAAGATTAAAAGACAAGAAAAAATGCAAAAGCAATTATAAATATAATAAACAAATAAGGGGTGAGCATGAAGATGTGAAAATAGGATATAAAAAACATGAAATGTGGAGATTTTATGTAGATATTTTAGAATGTGTTTGAACAAATTGACTACTTGTTAATAACAAATAGATATAATTATGGTGCTTCCCAGGTGGTGCTTGTGGTAAAGAACTTACTTGCCAATGCTAGAGACATAAGAGATGCAGGTTCGATCCCTGAGTCAGGAAAATCCCCTGGAAGAGGGCATAGCAACCTACTCCAGTATTCTTGCCTGGAGAATCCCATGGACAGAGGAGCCTGGCAGGCTACAGTCCACAGGGTCGCAAAGAGTGGATACGACTGAAGCAACTTAGCACGCACACACACAGATGTAACTATAGGTCAATATATATGAACACCACTGTAAGCTCAAATAAAAAATATGTAATAGATACACAAAAACTAAAAAGAAAGGAACACAAGCAAACTAATAAAGAAAATCATGAAACCATAAGGGAAGAAACAAAAAGAAGAAATTAATAGTGAAGAACAACAAAAATAACCAGAAAACAAGTAATAAAATGGCAGTAAGTACTACCTATCAAAAATTACTTTATTACTGGACTAAATGCCAATCAAAAGATTTAGAGTGGCTGAGAGAAAACAAAAAGACCCTTCAATATGCTGCCTACAAAACTCAGTTCAAGGCTAAAGACGCACAAGGACTGGACATGAGATGATGAAATATATTTCCACTGGAGAGAGGAAAGCAGTGAGAGTCATGATAGGAACGGGGGATTAAGAGAAACAAACCACTATGTACAATGTAGATAAGCTACAAGATATATTGTATTGTACAGGGAATTAGAGCCATTATCTTGTAGTAACTTTTAATGGAGTATAATCTATAAAAACACTGAATCACTATGCTGTATACCTGGAACCTGGCAAAAATATAATATTTTGAATATTTTATACTTCAATAAAATAATATTTTTAATTTTAAAAGAATCATATAAAATAAATAGATAAAACAAATCAAAGTGGGTATATCAAAGCCAATAATGTGGTGATTATTTTCCATAATATACTATCAATTAAAGATTGATGTCATATTTTAAGAGTCCTAGAAAAAGAAGAGAGAAATGGGTAGAAAATATATTTGATGAAATTATGGCTGAAAACTTCCCTAACCTGAAGAAGAAACATTTTTAAAAAAATATAAGTATAATATTTTCAAGATTAATGATCACAATGTTCCAAAATAATATTTTGAAAGCAGAAGGTGAATTGGTGAATTCCATAACTTAATAATATTGTTGTGCATTATGAAGCATTATTTTCTAAAGAGATCAAAATTATTTTTTTGGATTCACAAGAAAGACAAAGTTAGCACAACTCCATGGTAATTTCCATATAGGTTATATATAGTGATTAAGGTGGTGAGGTGCAATGGAATATATTCAGTAGGAGATCAACAAGAAAAAGAAGGCAATAGCTGAAAATAAAACTTTTGACCACTTCAAAGCTGTCTTTCTAAAAAAAAAAAAACAACTGTCTTTCTTAAAAATAACTGACTTAGGAAGAACAGTAAAATGATGTTGTCCATTCTAAATGACCTTCAAATGCATAGTCTCATTTTTCTAAATATAAACAAACATGATCCAATAAAATTTTTTCTAAACTTTTCTAAAAAAATCAAACTGTCTCTGCAAATAATGTAAATGAATATATAACAACAAAAGAGGAAGCTCACTTTAAGATACATATTTATATTGTACTAAACTGAGTACTGGAAAGAAAAATGAAAAAAAATAAAACTCACAGATCTTTCTTCTAGATAATTAGAAGGGTAGTGTGAGTTAGGTAAAATTGAGTTTTTTACCTAACTCATTACCTGAGTTAGGTAAAACTGTGTATAAGCAGTTTTTTCCTGACAGAACATGAGTATGACTATTATAAGGAAATGGAGATTTAGATGCAAAGAGTGGAATTGGTATCAGGATCAGAGATACAGATTTAAGAGATATCAGAGTTAATGTTTGAAGGCAATGCAGTGATGAGAAAAGAATTGAACAAAAAGTTTCGAAACAATGAAATTTAGCTTTGCCTTTTCTTATATTTTGTTTTTCTACATTTAAACTATGAATAGAAGTAACCCACCTGCTCCAACTTATTTTATAGAAAACTAAAGACCCTAATGTTGGGAAAGATTGAAGGAAAAATGAGAAAAGGATAGCAAATGATGAAATGGTTAGATAACATTACTGACTCAATGTACATGAATTTGAGCAAACTCTAGGAGACAGCAAAGGTCAGTCTGGTGTGCTGAAGTTCATGGGGTCACAAAGAGTTGAACACGACATAGTGACTGAACAACAAGGCAGTGAACTCAGTATCTCAAGTTCATACAGAGGGGAAGAGCAAATCAATGTTTAAGTCTCTTGGGCCTTTACTCTAGGAGACAGCAAAGGTCAGTCTGGTGTGCTGAAGTTCATGGGGTCACAAAGAGTTGAACACGACATAGTGACTGAACAACAAGGCAGTGAACTCAGTATCTCAAGTTCATACAGAGGGGAAGAGCAAATCAATGTTTAAGTCTCTTGGGCCTTGGCTGTTTATAACATATTGTTACACTGCTGCTAAGTCGCTTCAGTTGTGTCCAACTCTGTGCGACCCCATAGACGGCAGGCCACCAGGATCTCCCGTCCCTGGGATTCTCCAGGCAAGAACACTGGAGTGGGTTGCCATTTTCTTCTCCAATGCATGAAAGTGAAAGTGAAGTCACTCAGTTGTGTCCGACTCTTAGTGACCTCATGGACTATAACCTCAGATATGCAGATGACACCACCCTTATGGCAGAAAGTGAAGAGCAACTCAACAGCCTCTTGATGAAAGTGAAAGAGGAGAGTGAAAAAGTTGGCTTAAAGCTCAACATTCAGAAAACGAAGATCATGGCATCTGGTCCCATCACTTCATGGGAAATAGATGGGGAAACAGTGTCAGACTTTATTTTTTGGGGCTCCAAAATCACTGCAGATGGTGACTGGAGCCATGAAATTAAAAGATGCTTACTCCTTGGAAGAAAAGTTATGACCAACCTAGATAGCATTTTCAAAAGCAGAGACATTACTTTGCCAACAAAGGTCCGTCTAGTCAAGGTTATGATTTTTCCAGTGGTCATGTACGGATGTGAGAGTTGGACTGTGAAGAAGGCTGAGTGCCGAAGAATTGATGCTTTTGAACTGTGCTGTTGGAGAAGACTCTTGAGACTCCCTTGGACTGCAAGGAGATCCACCCAGTCCATTCTGAAGGAGATCAGCCCTGGGATTTCTTTGGAAGTAATGATGATAAAGTTGAAACTCCAGTACTTTGGCGACCTCATGCAAACAGTTGACTCATTGGAAAGGATTTTGATGCTGGGAGGGATTGGGGGCAGGAGGAGAAGGGGACGACAGAGGATGAGATGGCTGGATGGCATCACTGACTCAATGGACGTGAGTCTGAGTGAACTCCGGGAGTTGGTGATGGACAGGGAGGCCTGGCGTGCTGTGATTCATGGGGTTGCAAATAGTTGGACATGACTGAATGACTGGACTGGACTGAGGCTCCTCCATCCATAGGATTTTCCAGGCAAGAGTACTGGAGTGGGGTGCCATTGTTACACCAGGAGTCGTTAAAAAGGGGGAAAAGTATCAGGGTAAAATATTGTTATTAAACATTCAATAAACATTATTCAAATGAATTAAAAGATCAAATAATTGATAATTTAATGAGTGACTATGGTGCAGACTGATTCTATTATTAAATATTATTCTAATATTAAATAGGATATTTAATATTCTATTAAGTATCCAGATTCTGCTATTGTTGTTGTTCAAGTCTCTAAATTATATCTGACCTTTTGCGATTTCATGGACTGCAGCACAACAGGCACCTCTGTCCTTCACAATCTCTCAAGAGTTTGCTCAATTTCATGTCCATTGAGTCGGTGATGCTATCCAACCATTTCATCCTCTGCCATCTCCTTCTTATTTTGCCTTCAATCTTTCCTAGAATAAGGGTCATTTCCAATAAGTTAGCTCTTCGCAACAGGTGGTCAGAGCACTGGAGTCCCAGTTTCCTAGCATCGGTCCTTCCAATGAATAATCAGAGTTGATTTCCTTTAGGACTGACTGGTTCGATCTCCTTGCAGTCCAACTGACTCTTAAGAATCTTTTCCAAAGCCACAATTCAAAAATTCTTCAGTGCTCAGTCTTCTTTTTGGTCCAACCTTCATATCTGTACATGACTACTGGAAAAACCATAGCTTTGACTATACGGATCATTGTTGGCAAAGTGATGTCTCTACTTTTAAACATGCTGCCTTTATCTGTCATAACTTTCCTACCAAGGAACAAGTGTCTTTTAATTTCATGGCTTCAGTCACCAGCCACAGTGATTTTGGAGCCAGAAAATAATATCTGTCACTGCTTTCACTTTTCCCCATCTATTTGCCATGAAATGATGGAACTGGTTACCATGATCTTAGTTTTTTGAATATTGTTTTAAGCCAGCTTTTTCACTCTCTTCTTTCACCCTCATCAAGTGGCTCTTTAGTTCCCCTTTGCTTTCTGCTATTAAAATGGTATCATCTGTGTATCTGAGGTTGTTGATATTTCTCCTGGCAATATTGATTCCAGCCTATGAGTCATCCAGCTTGGCATTTCATGTCATATACTCTGCATTTAAATTAAATAAGCAGCATGATAATATACAGCATTGTCATACTCCTTTCTAAATTTTGAAACAGTCAGTTGTTCCAGGTCTGGTTCTGTTGCTTCTTGGGCTTCATACAGGTTTTTCAGGAGGCAAGTAAGGCAGTCTGATATTGGCATCTCTGTAAGAATTTTCCACAGTTTCAATCCACACACTAAAAGTCTTTGGTGCAGTTAAAAAACAGATGTTTTTCTGGAATTCCCATGATTTCTCCATAATCCAGTGAATGTTTGAAATTTAATCTCTGGTTCTTCTGCCTCTTTGAAACACAACTTGTGCATCTGGAAGTTCTCAGTTCACATACTGCTGAAACCTAGCTTGTAGGATTTTGAGCATGTTACTAGTTATGTGAAATGAGCATGAGGGTACAGTAGTTTGAACATTCTTTGACATTGTCCTTCTTTGGGATTGGAATGAAAAGTGACCTTTTCCAGTCCTGTGGCCACTGCTGAGTTCTCCAAGTTTGCTGACATATTGAGCACAGCACTTTAACAGCATCATCTTTTAGGATTTTAAATAGCTCAGCTGCAATTCCATCACCTCCACTAGCTTTGTTTGTAGTGATGCTTTCTAAGGCTCACTTGACTTCATATTCTAGGATGTATGGCTGTAGGTGAATGACCTACCAATATGATTGTCTGGGTCATTAAGCCCTCTTTTGTACAGTTCTTCTGTGTGTTCTTGCTACCTCTTTAATCTGTTTTGTTCCTGTTAGGTCATTACTGTTTCTGTCCTTTATCATGTCTGTCCTTGCACAAAATATTCCTATGATATCTCCAATTTATTTGAAGAGATCACTGATCTTTCCCATTTTATTGTTTTCCTCTATTTCTTTACATTGTTCAGTTGAGAAGGTCTTCTTATCTCTCCTTGCTATTCTCTGGAACTCTGTCTTCAGTTGGGTGTATCTTTCCCTTTCTCCTTTGCCTTCTGCTTCTCTTCTTTTCTCAGATATTTGGAAGGCCTTCTCAGACAATCAATTTGCCTTCTTGCATTTCATTTTCTTTGGGATGATTTTGGTCACAACCTTCCATACAATTTTACAAACCTCCATCCATAGTTCTTCAAGTGCTCTGTCTACCACATGAATCCCTTGAATCTATATGTCATCTCCACTGTATAATAATAAATAATTTGATTTAGGTCATACCTGAATGGCCTAATGGTTTTCCTTACTTTCTTCAATTTAAGTCTGAATTTTTCAATAAGGAGCTCATGATCTAAGCCTCAGTCAGTTCTAGGTGTTTTTTTTTTTTTTTGATGACTCTATAGAATATACAAAGAATTTTCTTCAAATAATATAATCAATCTGATTTCAGTATTGACTACTTGGTGATGTCCATGTGTAAAGTTCTCTGTTTTGTTGTTGGCAAAGGGTGTTTATTATGAATAGTGTGTTCTTTTGACAAAACTCTCTTAGCCTTTGCCCTGCTTTATTTTGTACTCCATGGCCAAACTTGCCTGTTACTCCAGGTAGCTCTTGACTTCTGTGGATTCCAATCCCCTAAAATGAAAAGGACATCTCTTTTTGGTGATAGTTCTAGGATGTCTTGTTGTTCTTCATAGAACTGGTCAACTTCAGCTTCTTCAACATCAGTGATTGGGGCATAGATTTGGATTACTGTGATGTTGAATGGTTTGCCTTGAAAACAAACTGAGATCATCCTGACATTTTTGAGATTGTACCCAAGTACTGTATTTCTCACTCTTTTTGTTAACTATAAAGGCTATTCCCTTTCTTCTAAGGGATTCTTGTCTATAGTAGTAGATATAATGGTTCTGAATTAAATTTGCCTATTCCCATCCATTTCAATTCACTGATTCCTAAGATGTTGATTTTCACTCTTGCCATCTCCTGGTTGACCACGTGCAATTTACCTTGATTCATGGACCTAACATTCCAAGTTCCTTTGCAACATTGTTCTTTACAGCATCTACCTTTACTTTCACCACCAGACACACCCACAACATAGCACTGTTTCTGTTTTGGCTCAGCTGCGTTAATCTTTCTGGAGCCATTAGTAGTTGCCCTCCACTCTTTCCCAGTAGCATATTGGACACCTTCCGATCTGGGAGGCTCATCTTTTGGTGTCATATCTTTTAAACTTTTCATATTGTTCATGGGGTTCCTGCAGCAAGAATACTGGGATGGTTTGTCATTCCTGCCCTGAGGGGACCGTGTTTTATCAGAACTCTCCACTATCACCCATCAGTCTTGGCTGGCCCTGCATAGCATGGCTCATTCATTGAGTTACACAAGCCCCTTCCCTGCAAGAAAGTTGTGATCCATGAAGGGGCCAGATTATGCAAATGTTATGAGTTTAAGGAGATTGGAAAGTCATCAACATGTATCTGAACAAGCATTTGTAAATAGAGCATGCATGTGTGTGTGTGTGTGTGTGTATTCATAAAATTAATGAAAAGCTGGTTTATATTTTAGAACAAGCAAATGGAGGTTTAATACAGCTACAGGTGATGGCTTTTTTTGTCTAGTCAGATTATGATGGAAATTTTCAACCAGGTTATTATAGAACACTAGGTCACTAAACAGTCATGGAGGATGCAGTCTGTCTCCAAGTTCAGATGTAAAACCCCTTCGTGAGGTTCAGTGTTTATCTTTACCTAAGTTATGTTGGAGAGTTCTGTAGCAGAGCAGTTTAATTTTCTTATGTCCTTATAAAGATACCTTGAAAACAAGAAATACTTTTTGTTCTTTTTAGTTACTAGCTTTTTGATACAATGTTGTTATTTCATAGTGTGCTAGTGATGTCAAGAACTATATGTAAGATCAGAGTTTGACAATGACAAATGGTTTACATGTCTGCATAAAGTAGAAAATGTATTTTCTTCAATGTATGCTGCATCTGAAGCATTCTGGCTCCTACTCCATTTCTGACTCCTGTGCTTTGGAAATATCAATATACATTAGGATGTGTAGAAATGTTCTTACCTGATTCACCAGCCTGACAATGGATAATAAAAAACATGATGGAAATGTCTTATTAGGCAGTGGAAGTTGAATAACTTAGAAGCTAAGTTAGAAAAAGAAAGCTAAGCTCCATTAATTTATTTAATATGTTGTTATTCAGTCACCCAGTTGTGTGACCCCATGGACTGCAGCAAGCCAGGTCTCCCTGTCCCTCATGATCTCTTTCTTGAAGTCTCCCCAAGTTCATGTCCATTGCATTGGTGATGCCATCCAGCCATCTCATCCTTTGATGCCCTCTTCTCCTTCTGTTGTCAATCTTTCCAAGCATCAAGGACTTTTCCAATAGTAAGCTGTTTGCATCAGATGACTAAAACACTGGAGCTTCAGCATCAGTTCTTCCAGTGATAATTCAGGGTTGATATCCCTTAAGATTGACTGGTTTGATCTACTTGCTGTCCAAGGGATTTTTGAGGAGCCTTCTCCAGTGCCACGGTTCGAAGGCATCAATTCTTTGGTGCTCCACCTTGTTTATGGTCCAGGTCTCACAAACTTTTGTGACCTCTGGGAAGATCATAGCCTTGACTATATGGACCTTTGTCAGCAGAGTAATGTCTCTGCTTTTCAACACATGTCCAGGATTATCATAGCGTCCCTGCCAAGAAGCAACTGTCTTCTGATTTCATGGCTGCAGTTGCCATCCACAGTGATTTTAAAGCCCAAGAAGAAGAAATCTGTCACTATTTCCACATTTTCCCCTTCTTGTTGCCATGAAGTAACAGGGCCAGGCGCCATGATCTTAGCTTTTTTAATATTTAGTATTAAGCTGGCTCTTTCACTCTCCTCCTTCACCCTCATCAAGGCCCTTTGTTCCTTATCATTTTCTGACATTAGAGTGGCATCATCAGCATATCTGAGGTTGCTGATGTTTCTCTCACCTATCTTGATTCCAGCTTGTAACTCACCCAGGTCTTCATATTTAATATATTGGTGTATATTTGCAGAATAGTGAGATGGAAAGAGAAAAAGATTGCTTTGAAGGAGCAATGAAGACACAGCTAAATTGCAACATTTGTGTAAATTCAGTGAATACAAAGCAGACATTTTTATTGTGCATAGTATAAAAAAATTCTGCAAAGACAACAAGAACAAGAGAATCAAGATATTCTAAAATAAAGAAAAAAACCTGAAAAGTCACTAGCAATTAAGAAGAAAATACGCTCTTTAGTTTTTATACATAATGGAAGCTGAGATTAAAAAAATATATATATCATTCAAGAAAAAAAGAAATTCTGAATGTATACCAAAAAACCTAGAAGACTTATAAATGCATATAATTTAAAAAGTCATAAAAGCCTTTTCTGAATTATGAGTCAGAGTCTCAATTAAGGCAATATTAAAATATGCTTTAAGAGAGTCCAAGGACTCTTAGCATAATAAAATAAAATTACTGAAAACCACAAAGATCAGCACAAAAACTGGACCTTCTCCAAAAACCTTGGCATGACAAAGTAGATCAGCTTATAAGCTGCATCTACTCTGTTAGAATACCAGCCAATTAGACTTAACATTTTCTTGAATATACACTTTAGTTTTAGAAAAGCAAAAATGTGAAGCATTTATTATCAAGCTAGTTGAGAAATTTTCCTTGAAAATAAGATTACTAAAACTGCATTTTAAGGATTTCTAATGTTTAAGATATTGTGANTAGACTTAACATTTTCTTGAATATACACTTTAGTTTTAGAAAAGCAAAAATGTGAAGCATTTATTATCAAGCTAGTTGAGAAATTTTCCTTGAAAATAAGATTACTAAAACTGCATTTTAAGGATTTCTAATGTTTAAGATGTTGTGATTCATAGGAGTTAGATATATTCTCCTCCCCTTACTCTATAAATATCAATATATCATGTGTGTGTGTGTGTGTGTGTGTGCTCAGTTGTGTCTGATTCTCTGTGACCTCATGGACAGTAGGCTTCTCTGTCCATGGAGCTTTTCAAGCGAGAACACTGGAGTGGATTGCCATTTCCTACTTCAGAGGATATTCCCAGGGCTTCCCTGGTAGCTCAGTTGGTAAAGAATCCACCTGCAGTGCAGGAGACCCTGGTTTGATTCCGGGGTCTGAAAGATCCACTAGAGAAGCCATAAGCTACTCACTCCAGTATTCTTAGACTTCCCTGGTGGCTCAGAGGGTAAAGAATCCGCCTGCAATGTGGGAGACCTGGGTTCGATCCCTGGGTTGGGAAAATCCCCTGGAGGAAGGCATGGCAACCCATCTCAGCCAACCCAACCCAACTTACCTGGAGAATCCCCATGGAGAGAGGAGCCTGGCAAGCTACAGTCCATGAGTTCACAAACAGTCAGACACAACTGAGTGACTATGCACAGAGGATCTTCCCAATCAGCGATTGAATCCCATCTCTTGTGTCTCCTGCACTGGCAGATGGCTTCTGTACCACTGCTCCACCCTTAGTTAACTCTTATTCAAATATATTTTCACATCAACATATTGGAAATTAGCATTTTCTAAAATATTAAACTTTGGTATAAAATAGTCAATTACTAACTTTGAGAAAAATGTAACATGTTAAGAAAAGCTCACAAACATATTCAGTTCAGTTCAGTTCAGTTCAGTCGCTCAGTTGTGTCCGACTCTTTGCGACCCCATGAATTGCAGCACGCCAGGCCTCCCTGTTCATCACCATCTCCCGGAGATCACTCAGACTCACATCCACTGAGTCAGTGATGCCATCCAGCCATCTCATCCTCGGTCGTCCCCTTCTCCTCCCGCCCCCAATCACTCCCAGCATCAGAGTCTTTTCCAATGAGTCAACTCTTCGCATGAGGTGGCCAAAGTACTGGAGTTTCAGCTTTAGCATCATTCCTTCCAAAGAAATCCCAGGGTTGATCTCCTTCAGAAT
>SJYT01079253.1:57332-89328 GCA_006410635.1 Cephalophus harveyi | reverse complement strand
TCTATCTTTGCTTTTTTTTGTTTCTTTTTTGAAACTTTCAGCTAAGTAATCATATTCAGATATGTTGAACAACTCTTTACTCAAAAATAACACATTGCATTTGACTAAAATCTCTTCATATTATTTAAATGATATTTAATTTTTTATAAGATCAAGATAGCTCTTTTACAAACTGTACTGATGTCTGGACTTGACTGCTTTTCTCTTTGTTATATTATTCAAATTTTCCTTCATATACTATATTCTTTGTGTACTGGAACACAAGTCTAAAGACAAATCAGACACAAGTTGCACAGTTTGTTTGAAAAAACATGTCATAGTTGGTTGGCTAGTTAATTGAACCTCACAAGGATGTACATACTGTCAAACTGTCCTGCTCATAATCATGAATGAGCATGAATGCTCATAGTCATGCTCATTTGAATCATTTCATTTCTTTGGAGACAACGAGATCTTCTCATTGTAAAGGTACATTTTTAAACTCTCTAATAATAGTAAGTAACATTTATGAATGATGCCTAACCCATTAATAATGTACACCTGAATAATTATTGTTTTGAGGTTAAATCACATAAATTTTATTAGTTCATCTTGTTTCTAATTTTTCTGTTAACAGGTGGTCTTTACACAAGACTAGAGCTAATCTCATGGGCCAATCTCATCAAATATGATAAAAACAATACTTCCTTTGATAGTAACATATAAGTTTGATTCTTTTTCTTTACCTTTCTTTGGTAAGAATTTGTATGAGTCATTTATTTTGATTTTGTTTCTTTATAGGGATTCATATTTACTTCAGTTCAGTCAGTCATATCCAACTCTTTGTGACCCCATGGACTGCAGTACACCAGGCCTACCTGTCCATCACCAACTCCTGGAGGTTGCTCAAACTCATGTCCNGATTCTTTTTCTTTACCTTTCTTTGGTAAGAATTTGTATGAGTCATTTATTTTGATTTTGTTTCTTTATAGGGATTCATATTTACTTCAGTTCAGTCAGTCATATCCAACTCTTTGTGACCCCATGGACTGCAGTACACCAGGCCTACCTGTCCATCACCAACTCCTGGAGGTTGCTCAAACTCATGTCCGTTGAGTTGGTAATGCCATCCAACCATCTCATCCTCTGTCATCCCCTTCTTCTCCTGCCTTCAATCTTTCTGAGCATCAGGGTCTTTTCCAATGAGTCAGTTCTTCCCATCAGGTGGCCAAAATATTGGAGTTTCAGCTTCAGCACCAGTCCTTCCAATGAATATTCAGGACAGCTTTCCTTTATGTTTGACTTGACTGATCTCCTTTCTGCCCAAGGGACTCTCAAGAGTCTTCTCCAACATCACAGTTCAAAAACATCAATTCTTCAGCTCTCAGCTTTCTCTATGGTGCAACACTCACATCCATACATGACTTCTGGAAAAACCATAGCTTTGACTTAAGTAAAGTAAGGTCTCTCTTTTTTTTTTAATATAAATTTATGTATTTTAATTGGAGGTTAATTACTTTACAATATTGTATTGGTTTTGCCATACATCAACATAAATCTGCCACAAGTAAGCCAGAAAGAAAAACACCAATACAGTATACTAACGCATATTTATGGAATTTAGAAAGATGGTAATGATAATCCTGTATGTGAGGTCTCTGCTTTTTAATATGCAGTCTAGATTTGTCAAAGCAGTAAGCTAAACAAATACAAGCAAAAGTAAATTTTATCAAAAAAGATAAAACAAAAAATAATACTACATAGTAACTAAAAGGAATGGACTATTGATATTGTTTGTATGAGGGTGAGGTCAGAAGTTGATTTCTTGGACTAACAGTGATGTTCTATATCTTGGACAGAATTTGTCACAGGTATATGTATGCATTTGTTAAAACTCAATACATGTACATGAAAGGTTTATAAATGTTATTGTACTTTATGTATAAATATAAACATTTTATATATAAAGAAAATAACTAAACAAATATGTAACTGTAGATAATAAAGCATTTAGAAAGAAAAAATAAATCATTCTTTACTACAGAGCTAATTGATCTCTACTGATAAAGTGTGACCTTCTGTGGTCTCTACTAAATTTACTATGTTTTTCCCTACTAGGGCAGATTAAAATTCAAATGTCATCCACCATGGTAGGAGCTCTGCTAATTATTGACCTTACACCTTAGTTTTTGTCTGTTTGTTTTGCTGTTGTTGTGCCTGAATATGTGTGTATGTATGTGCATACTCTTGAAATTGTATGTTATAGTTTTTTAATGTCTGACTTCATAAAGTCTCACGATACACAACCAAATATTTAGTCTCTCTGTAATGACTTATATCTTCCTTGAACTAGGCACACTATCAATTAATCAATTTAAAAACAACAAGAAAAATATGTCTGGCATACTAATTACAAGCTTCAAAGAAAAATGTATGGCATCAGAGATAATAGATTATACAAACAGATCTAAACACCAAAAAAAGACAGATTCACTCTCCAGAAATGAGGTTTGTGACATAGGGACTCCTGAAGAATTAGGCAAAATTCTATTTATCAGGAAAATTAACAGAACTATTTAAATAAATGTTGACTCAAGTGAGAGAAAGCTTGAAATATTTAGATGGGGCACAAAGTGGTGAGGGGATTGTTAATGGAACCCAGTATCAGAAAGAGGGAAAAAAGCTTAAGATAAGTTGAGTTGTCTTGTCCTAGGTTGGTTTTCAAGGACATAATTAAACACAACTTCCTGAATCTAAATCCAGGTGCCTGCTTTCTCACTTAAACCACTTTGAAAATGATAACATTTTTTTGTATGTTTCCTTTAGGTAGAGTCCTGAGGTTAAGGCTTCAGAGCTTATCTATAAATTCATGAGGAGATTATTCTAGGAATTAAGTGGATTTTACTCTATGTCTGTTCAGTTTAACAAGCAAGACAACACAATGCACACTTCACATATTCCAACATGAGTTCAAATGCATAATTTAATTTTATGTTCAGCAAGTATAGGACATTTGCCATGATATATCTTGAAGACTGAGACTATTTGTATCTACAAAGTTTAATTATTGTGACTAAGAAGAAAAACTACTTCTTTCAACATCAGCTGACTGTTTAATTCCAAAATTGTCTCTTAGGCAGAGAAGGCTGTAAGCCAACAAATAATTTCATTGTTTGGTTTTGGAAAATCTTACAAATCAATTCACCCAGACAAAAATTTGCTCACATGGGCAAACAACTTGTTTTGTCAAACACTTTACTTACCAAGGCCCTTGGCCTCTCCTTACTGTGTCTACTACATTATGTTATTAAATTTGCCCAATTAATACCCAGTAATATGATACATTGTCCTCCTTCGGAGAAGGCAATGGCACCCCACTCCAGTACTCTTGCCTGGAAAATCCCATGGATGGAGGAGCCTGGTAGGCTGCAGTCCATGGGGTCGCTGAGTCAGACAAGACTGAGCGACTTCAACTTTGACTTTTCACTTTCATGCACTGGAGAAGGCAATGGCACCCCACTCCAGTGTTCTTGCCTGGAGAATCCCAGGGATGGCAGAGCCCAGTGGGCTGCCATCTGTGGGGTCGCACAGAGTCGGACACGACTGAAGCGACTTAGCAGCAGCAGCAGTCCTCCTTCATAAAAAAATCACCTTAAGTTGCCTGAGTCCAGATTCGAAAGCCTACAGATACACTTTTCTGACCCTCCCTTCCTAGGCACTACTTAATCTTTTTTCAAGATGATGTTCTTCACTTCAACTCTTTTAATGAACTTAGATTTCCTTCAGTATCATTTTTCCTTGTGATCTTTGGTGGGAAGCTGACAGCAGACAACGTAAGCCAGAAAGCAATGTATCCTTGTATATTTTCCAGAATGGATTATCTGCAGTTTCATGTCTAACCCTGGAAAACAAACAGCCAGAAATGAACAGAATTTGGAATACAACAAGCTTGGTTTGAAGTCTTTATTGTCCACTAAGTACCCTGTCTCTTATACACATCTTTTTCAATAAGTGATTTAAGTTAAAAAAATACTGAATGTGTCTAAATGCAAATTATGCATAGAAAATCCAAGATTGACTTTTTATACTCAAACTAAAATTTTATTATTTTTTCCTAACAATTAGATTCAAGCACAATATTCCAGATTAAATAACCTTTAGAAAGTTTGGCCTCAAATAGCCACTTTACTTTTTTTTTTTTCTCTTTTGGCTCTTATTTCTCAGAACCAGAGAATTCAAAGCTAACTATATTCGGTAATTTGGGATTGCACAATGTAGGGATGAACCTATCTTTACCTTCCATTATGCTTGTTTCTGTATGAAATGTTCTAGGAGGCTAAGCTATAAATGCTAAGAAGCTCTAGATATGGTCCTCTATATATTATAGATACATAGTAGTTGGAGATGTCATTGAAATACTACTGGCCAGAAAATGTTAGATTCTGTATCCAAATAACTAGACTTTTCCAGCACATATCAGAATGATTGCTTACCAAAGAGCCAAATTAGGCTATGAGAAGCCAACCCAGAATTAAGAGGCAGCATATATGCATTTAGAAAGTGTTGAATCCCAAAATAACTGCATCACAGATCCCAAAAATGAAATGAAGTTAAAAAAAAAAAAAAAAAAAGTCTTCTGGCAGTTGACTTTCATTAGCTTCTCTGGCTTTCAAGCTTTTAAAAAAATGACAGTCTTTTGCTCTCTCCTTTCTACCCAGTGCAGAAATATTTAACCAAATAGTTTTCTTTTTTTTTTTTTCTGAAAAATGAAAGCTGATCTTTTAAATGCCCTTCAGTGTTTATTGGGCACACAAACATTTGTGGAATCACTTTTTATATTTCTCAGTCCAAGGTGGGTGAAACAAAAACATGTTATGTAGGTTCCAAAATGAGATAAGCCCTTGGGAAAATAAATAACCTAAATAGAGGCAAGTTTGCCTAACCGGGTGAAGTCGCTGTGAAGTCGTTCAGTTGTATCCGACTCTTTGTGACCCCATGGACTGTAGCCTACCAGGCTCCTCCATCCATGGAATTTTCCAGGCAAGAGTACTGGAATGCGTAACTGGCTAATAGTGGAGAAAAAAATAATCTGGTTACATATCTAAGCATTAATATATCTTGGGCCTTAGTAGTGGTAAATTTGGGCACCACAGTGTATCATAAAATTGTAAGCTGTTAGTTAGGAAATAGGCTTTAGAGGTCCCAGAGAGCTAAGCTGCTGCTGCTGCTGCTAAGTCACCTAAGTCGTGTCCGACTCTGTGCAACCCCATAGACGGCAGCCCACCAGGCTCCACCGTCCCTGGGATTCTCCAGGCAAGAACACTGGAGTGGGTTGCCATTTCCTTCTCCAATGCATGAAAGTGAAAAGTAAAAATGAAGTCGCTCAGTCATGCCCGACTTTTAGGGACCCCCATGGACTGCAGCCCACCAGGCTCCTCTGTCCATGGATTTTCAGGCAAGGGTACTGGAGTGGGGTGCCATTGCCTTCTCCGAGAGAGCTAAGCTAGTCCATCTTTATTTCAAAGTATCACTTATGTGTGAAGCATGATGGGGAAAAATGAGAATTTATTTTGAACATGAATATTTTCAGTGAGAACTTGACCATTTATGGGGCTGGCATAATGATTAGAAACACTTTCTCTAAATTCTACTTCCTTGTGTCCCTAACCAACAGTCTTTGATTTTCCCTCAAAACAAAATAGGGATAAAACATCTTCCACTAGAGAAACCTACAAGGAAAATTGATTATTCATTGAATAAGAGAATTCCAATTCTCACTAAGAGTGGGAAGATTAAAGAAATATCAAGAGAAGATGTTTAGGTTAGAAAGGACTTTAAAAAATCACGTCTAAAGTGTGGAGGAAGAAAGGGGTAGGGCATTAGATCTAACAGAAGGTGAGTGGTATGGTGATGGATGTTCTCTGGATAATTGATGGTCTGAGATGAACAGGAATAAAAGGATTAGAGATATCAGCCCCCATCAATTTCCTGCTTTAAAGTAAGCAGTTCAGTCAGTTCAAACTGTGATCCTGAACATTAAGCATGGGGAGCTCTTTGCAATTTCTGCCTCTAGAAGCCACTAAAGATATGCCTGCTGAGGGCAGAAGAATGAAAGAGATATTTTCTTGAGGGCAGAAGGAAAGCTTTTTTCTTTTCTGTATTCTGTATCTCACCTTCTGTGCTAGTGAAATACTTCAAGGTGACAACTGTTCCCATTGCTGCTCCTGATGGGTACAAGGACTTTGATGTGATGTAACAGAGTGGCTGACAAGGAGAGAAGAGAGCAGGATTCTTGGCTCAGATCACGGTGATAAATGAACAGAGTTGGAAAAATAGGGCCAAGATGTGCTTCATTGGGGGACTGAAACTTGGTGTTACTATGCTGTGGCTTGCTTGAGAGATGTTGACTAAGAAGGATGAAGTTGAAAGCAATGAAGTGATATTTAACAAGCATGGAGCATGACTCAGTGAGGAGTAGAAATTGATGAGGCAGAAACAGACTCATCTTGAAAACAAATGAGGCTAAAACAGACCAACTCCCAGCCCTTTTCAGGATCCTTTTTCTGTTTGCAACTAAGTCAGCCAAGCTGAGTTCTAGTCATATTTCTTCCTACTCTGAATTGCCTATATTTATGTCCAGTTATGGACATGAAAAATAGCCTACTAGAAGCATAATTGCCCATCCTCCTTACTCCTCAGCTGAAATTGCAGTTTATACTGTGCTAGTTCTAACTCACAATGTGCTTAAATGTCATCACTCAGTCAGTGTCCAGATTAAACCAAATACATCATCCCATTTCTCTTTTCAGAATATTGGGTTTGGAGTAAACAAGGACATTAGAGATGACATTGAGCTAATGAACAGGAGTAGAATTCACACAAAAATATCAGGATCCAAAGCAAATATTCAGACCAAAAGTTATGTTGTATTCCTAGGAACAGGTTTGCAATTGCATAAGGCTCTAAGAATAATATTTTCAGTTTGGTTTAGAGTTAAGGAACTACCTTTTAAAACAGTTGAAAAGCATGAGATGAGTTCACTGTTTTATAACAAATATTCAGATAAGGATGTGTGGAGAAGTTAGTGTCTTAAAAAAAAATATCTATTGAATTCATAAGAGGGCAAGGATAATTCACTTTAAGATTCTGATAAAGGTAAGTTCACATTATCTCTATGGTTTTCAAGGCATTCTATTATCCACTGCCTGTTTCCTCACCAGATTTATTTCATTCTCACTAAAGGCAATGTTAATATAGAGATAATGCACACTCCCTTCTGAAACTTTTCTAATGTTCTCAACACACAATGCGAAGTTCAAGTGCTCAGGAGCCAAAGCTCACAAAACCTTACTTGCCAAAGCCAACTATTACCTTTCTGTTTTCCGGTCCTTCCAAGATCATAAATCACTTAGGGGAAAAGCCTGGGGCATTTTTTTTTTTCTCTCTACACTGGGTCTAGCACAGTCTTGTGAGGTAATACATATTGAATTTGAACTTTGAGATGACATGAGACATGGCCAAAAAAAAAAAAAATACCATGAGTTGTGGACTTTGAGACATAGATCTGATATTTAAATGTTTCTACCAACTACCAACCCTAACATTTCAGAAAAATTTATATTCCCTGTGTCTATAATAATTATAGAAGATCAAATTAAATATAGCATATAAAGGTGTTCAACACAATATGACAATAAATGAATGACTAATGTTAACTCATTTTATTTTCTGGCCTAAAATAATGTCTCAAATAAAGTAAAAGAAATAATCCTGAATTTCAAAAGTAGATATCAAGTTTGGTTAAGCTTTGGAACAAAGTTGTAGAGATAGCATACTTCAGACAATATAGGTATTTCTTCAGTCAGTTCAGTTCAGTCACACAGTCATGTCTGACTCTTTGCGACTCCATGGACTGCAGCACGCCAGGCTTCCCTGTCCGTCATAAACTCTCGGAGCTTACTCAAACTTAGGTCCATTGATTTGGTGATGCCATCCAACCATCTCATCCTCTTTCATCCCCTTCTTCTCCTGCCTTCAATCTTTCCCATCATCAGGGTCTTTTCCAATGAGTCAGTTCTTCACATCAGGTGGCCAAAATATTGAAGTTTCAGCTTCAGCATCAGTCCTTGCAATAAACATTCAGGACTGATTCCTTTAGGATGGACTGGTTGGATCTCCTTCCAGTCCAAGGGACTCTCAAGAGTCTTCTTCAACACCACAGTTCAAAAGCATAAGTTCTTCAGTGCTCAGCTTTCTTTATAGTCCAACTTTCACATCCATCCATGACTACTGGGAAAACCATAGCTTTGACTAGATGGACTTTTATTGGCAAAGTAATGTCTCTGCTGTTTAATATGCTGTCTATGTTGGTCATAGCTTTTCTTCCAAGGAGCAAGTGTCTTTTAATTTCATGGCTGCAGTCAGCATCTGCAGAGGTTTTGGAGCCCAAAATAATAAAGTCTGTCACTATTTCCATTATTTCCCCATCTAATTGACATGAAGTGATGGGTATTTCTCACTTTTTCCAATTTTTTTTTTTCTTCTAGGTTTCCAAAAAGAAAAAAGAAAATCTATTTTCTATTGATTTTTAAAAAAAATATTCTATATATAAGGCCTATGTTATACATACAACTTTGTGCAAAGACCTATGCCTTAGTTTTAACTTTGTCATGGACTATTTCTTCTTAATTCATAGGTCTCCAGATAAAATAAAACCACATCTAGAAATCTAGAACCAGTTTAGGACCATTTCACAGCACCCCAACTCAAGGACTACCATGAACTCTCAGAAATTCTATTTTTAGATGTGAATAAAGTGACAGGACTTTTGGATTTCTCCCTTAAAAAGGGAGTGTGCTTGGGTCTCAGAGAAAGAAGGTGAATATCTGGTGACTAGTAAGCCAACTGGGCTTCCAGGTTGGCTCTGTGGTAAAGAATCTGCCTGCAGTGCAGGAGATGCAGGTTTGATCCCTGGTTTGGGAAGATCCCCTGGAGAAGGAAATGGCAACCCAATCCAGTATTCTTGCCTGGGGAATCCCACAGACAGAGGAGCCTGGCAGGTTATAGTCCATTGGGTCTCAAGAGTCAAACATGACTTAGTGACTAAACCACTGCCACCTGAAGGCAGATCATGGTAGTCACTTGTGTGCTTACATTACTTCCAGTTCTCCTGTTTGTGTTGTTTTGCACATAGTTATAATTAGGTGAAGGCATGACATCTGCCTTGAAACAAATGAATAGAAACTGTTGTGTCAATTTCAGGTTGAAGACATTAAGGGCAAGTATATCACTTACTATCTTTCTTTTTTCTTATTCAGCAATTGGTGACATCTAGATAGTGGAGGTTTTGTTAGGCTGTGTACCTAGGAGAATATGGAGAAGAACAAACTAAATTATAATAACCATATATCACACAAATAATAAATGAACCTGGCGTTGTTTATTAGTACAATATATATTAACCTGTTCTAACTAAATTTTGAACATTTAAAAGAACTGTTTCCTTTAAGTCACTTCAAGTTACTTCTGATATACAGATGATGTGGTTAAAACAAAACAAAACAAAACAAACGGTAGACATACCCCTCCATTCACTATTTGAAAACACCGGAAATCAGAAAAGAAATGGGTAGGAATCAATATATGTTTGCTTTAATCCTCAGTCTTCTATTCTATAACTGTAGATAAGTTTAAATTTATTTAGAAATCAGGATAATATACTATAAATTTTGAGAAAATGTTATTCATAATTGTTAAAATCTCTTTTTCTTTAGCCTTCCTCACTGTCATTAGTGGGTTTCACACTCATTTTAGCTTTCCAAAACTCAGGGTCTCAGTACTGTTATCTGCCTTGAGATTACCCATAATTTTATGACATTTGCCAAAATAAATCCCAGATTCCCAGGCCCCCTCCCATTTTCTACATTAAAATTCCAATTAGGATACATATGTTCTTACTTTATTCCAGTATCACTCTCTCTCCTAAGTCCTGAAACTCTCTTACTTATCATTTTAGAATCATGGTCAAATATCAACAAACTCTTAAAAATCTGTTAACTCCTGCATTAGTCAGGGTTCGCCAGAGAAATATAACTACTAACAGGATGGATGAGTGGATGGATAGAGAGATAGAAAGAGAGAAAAGGAGATTTATTATAGGAATTAGCTAATGTGACTATAGAAACTGGGAAGTCCCATGCTCTGTTATCCACAAATCTGCAAGCTGAAGACAGGGAAGCTGATGGTGCAACACAGCCCAAGTCAAAAGACATGACAATTGGGGAAAGAGAAGTGGTGTTTTGATAGTGTGAGTCCTGGTCCAAATTGGAAAACACAAGAATCAGGAGCATTGATATCCAAGGGCAAGAAAAGATGGATGCCTCAGCTTAAGCACAGAGAGTGAATTTGCTCTTTCTTGACCTTTAGGTTCTGCTCTGGCCTTCAACAGTGACAGTGATCAGTCTACTGGTACAAATGCTAATCTCTTCCAGAGACAACCTCACAGACACAACCAGAAATAATGTTTTACTGGGTATCTTAGTGTCCCTTTCCTGAGTCAAATTTACTCATAAACTCATCATACCCCTTCTTCTATATTCTCTAAATGTCTTTATCAATAATATCTATCTAGATCTGCCCAAGGAAACAGCTTTCTCTGCATTCTCTCCAATAGTCCTTACATCACTGGTCTCAGACATAAAACAGATATCAATTATCCTCACTGTGGTTCCTAGAGAAATAAGTCTCACTATTATTTTTGGATAATACAGTTTCTGTATCTCTGTAAGTCTTTTTAAAACTCCTTGTCTTAATGTTTACCAAATTCAAATATATATTCTGATAGAACAACAATGTAAAATTTGTGAATTTAGACTAGCTATCTTCTGATTTGTTTTTAAATGATTTCCCTTAGATAGTATATTGTCAGTTGGCATTCAAAGGCATTGTTAGGAAAAGTGGCAAGTCATTAAATATCATAGTAATGAATACAGAGTAGAATATTTACTATATCATATCATATAGATTTCCTCTAAGGCCATGCTTTCCCAAACAACTGGCTTGCTTGGAACAGAATAACTTTTTTCTTTTGGCCACACTATCTGGCAATCTTAATTTCCCAAACAGGGATCAAACCAATGCCCTCTGCACTAGAAGTGCAGAGGCTTAACCACTATACAACCAGGGAAGTCCCTTGAGTAATTTTTATAAAGGTTTATGATCACTTCTCTGTCTTTCTAGCAAGTCCAAAGTCTATTTGGAATCTATCTCTAACAATTATACTTTGTTACACAATGTCTTTGTTTCAATTTCTTTTTATTTTATAGCAAAGTTTTTCTTCTACTGTAGTCTATTCTTCTATTTATTTGCTTTATTTTATAGTGATGTAGCTTTTTTCTCTCTGTAATGACTTATATCTTCCTTGAACTAGGCACACTATCAATTAATCAATTTAAAAACAACAAGAAAAATATGTCTGGCATACTAATTACAAGCTTCAAAGAAAAATGTATGGCATCAGAGATAATAGATTATACAAACAGATCTAAACACCAAAAAAAGACAGATTCACTCTCCAGAAATGAGGTTTGTGACATAGGGACTCCTGAAGAATTAGGCAAAATTCTATTTATCAGGAAAATTAACAGAACTATTTAAATAAATGTTGACTCAAGTGAGAGAAAGCTTGAAATATTTAGATGGGGCACAAAGTGGTGAGGGGATTGTTAATGGAACCCAGTATCAGAAAGAGGGAAAAAAGCTTAAGATAAGTTGAGTTGTCTTGTCCTAGGTTGGTTTTCAAGGACATAATTAAACACAACTTCCTGAATCTAAATCCAGGTGCCTGCTTTCTCACTTAAACCACTTTGAAAATGATAACATTTTTTTGTATGTTTCCTTTAGGTAGAGTCCTGAGGTTAAGGCTTCAGAGCTTATCTATAAATTCATGAGGAGATTATTCTAGGAATTAAGTGGATTTTACTCTATGTCTGTTCAGTTTAACAAGCAAGACAACACAATGCACACTTCACATATTCCAACATGAGTTCAAATGCATAATTTAATTTTATGTTCAGCAAGTATAGGACATTTGCCATGATATATCTTGAAGACTGAGACTATTTGTATCTACAAAGTTTAATTATTGTGACTAAGAAGAAAAACTACTTCTTTCAACATCAGCTGACTGTTTAATTCCAAAATTGTCTCTTAGGCAGAGAAGGCTGTAAGCCAACAAATAATTTCATTGTTTGGTTTTGGAAAATCTTACAAATCAATTCACCCAGACAAAAATTTGCTCACATGGGCAAACAACTTGTTTTGTCAAACACTTTACTTACCAAGGCCCTTGGCCTCTCCTTACTGTGTCTACTACATTATGTTATTAAATTTGCCCAATTAATACCCAGTAATATGATACATTGTCCTCCTTCGGAGAAGGCAATGGCACCCCACTCCAGTACTCTTGCCTGGAAAATCCCATGGATGGAGGAGCCTGGTAGGCTGCAGTCCATGGGGTCGCTGAGTCAGACAAGACTGAGCGACTTCAACTTTGACTTTTCACTTTCATGCACTGGAGAAGGCAATGGCACCCCACTCCAGTGTTCTTGCCTGGAGAATCCCAGGGATGGCAGAGCCCAGTGGGCTGCCATCTGTGGGGTCGCACAGAGTCGGACACGACTGAAGCGACTTAGCAGCAGCAGCAGTCCTCCTTCATAAAAAAATCACCTTAAGTTGCCTGAGTCCAGATTCGAAAGCCTACAGATACACTTTTCTGACCCTCCCTTCCTAGGCACTACTTAATCTTTTTTCAAGATGATGTTCTTCACTTCAACTCTTTTAATGAACTTAGATTTCCTTCAGTATCATTTTTCCTTGTGATCTTTGGTGGGAAGCTGACAGCAGACAACGTAAGCCAGAAAGCAATGTATCCTTGTATATTTTCCAGAATGGATTATCTGCAGTTTCATGTCTAACCCTGGAAAACAAACAGCCAGAAATGAACAGAATTTGGAATACAACAAGCTTGGTTTGAAGTCTTTATTGTCCACTAAGTACCTATCATATCATATCCATGATATATACAACATATATAATTACTGTCTGTGCTGCTGGCATGTAAATTCAAAAGTTTGAGTTAACTAGGAGAAAAAGTTTTAATGGGAAGAATGGAACAAAGGTTAAAATTAGGCACCAAGAGGATGTTGGGTGTGATAGGCAACAAAAGTAACTGTTTAGGGAGTCAAGTAGAAGAAAGAATTTAATCAAATTGACAGTAGACCTCAAAACCCACCATCAGGAAAAAAAAAGTAATGATGCTTTACCCTCTAAGCCACCTAAGTCTAATAACTGTAATTAGGATTGGTGGCAACAATCACCTTAAAGCTAAGTCGTTTAAGTTCTTAGAAGAGGAGTTTTGTAATTGCCTTATGCAGAGATACACAGGTGATATCAAACTTGCTATAGAAAACTAAATATATTCTAAACAGGAGTTCAGGAACAGAAAGCCTAGTAGGTTCTTGGAAATATTCTTATAACATCTAGCTAAATATTAGACCAAATGAGTCCTCTTAGTTAGCATCATCTAATTTGACATAGACTTAGAAAAGGAAATGTGGCTACGAATGTGTATGATTTCCTTCCTTCTTTTCATTTTATCAAATTTCATGATAAGGAGGAAAGTTTTATAGCTTTTCTAGGTAATCTTTAATTCTTTTATTGAGAAGATTCCAGGTAGATTGTTTGCTTTTTTAGTTCTTGTTTGGACAAGTTAAATATTTCACATGACTTACATATCTGACAGACATTACATCAATTGAGAAGGTACTTTTCCAAAAGCATTATTGTGAATTTCCATTATGCCAGTTATTATTTGAATATACAATATCATTTCTTCCTTCAACTTAGCTGTCAAACTTTTTTCTTTTATTCCATTTCCACAAAGGTAATGGCTATCACTGACAATTTTGATTTGGAATGCTGAATATGAGACATAAACGATTCTTCCCCGAGAAGTGTTAATGCAGTGGAATTTATGTTTCATCTTATCTCCTTTCGTCAATGTCTTGAGATAATTTTTATCTGGAAAAACTTGTACCTTTCTCAGAAGAAACTAACTGTAATGCTATCCCTGCTTGTTTTATGTATGAAGAGATAGAATAAACAATTAAATTTAATTGTCAATAGTACACTGTTATGTGAGAGAAAAACAAAAGGTGGGAGCATCTATATCAGTTAAAATAATTCAAATTAGGCTTTTAATACATCACAGGAGTTGACTTATTAAAATTTAAGTAGCAATTAGCCAGTCTAAAAAAGACTGCAGAACATAAAGAAAGTGATGGGTAGAACAAAATATTTCAGATATATGATTCAAATTAGACAGCAGTTGGGCATGCCCTGGGACTTTTACCTCAGTTATTTTTCTCTACCAGAAGTACTAATCTCTTAGATGGACAAATAGTTGATTCCTTTACATTCTTGAAGTTTTTATGCAAATTTACCTTAGTAAGTCTTTTTGGTCAGCTTATTTAAAATCACAGTTTTGCTGATCTCTCAATAACCTTTGCTCTCCTCTGTTATTAACATTTAAAAAATTCTGCTTATTTATTGATTTCATGAAGTTATGTATCTATGATTTGCTTTTATTCATTAGACATTTTGTCACTAATTTTCATACAGTCTGTAATGTGAAGTTATTTTGATTCATTTTCACTGTTAAAATATGATTCCAAATATACTGTGTTTTTTTTTTTTTTAATTTTACTTTCATGGGCCTTTGCATTGCTTCCAGGTTTGTGCTATTACAAACAGAGATGTTACTTATCTCTGTTTTGAATCTTTTGGTGTACATGTGCAAAAGTAAATTTTTCAGATTTCAGGAATGCAACTGTTGAGTCATAGGGTAGAGGGAAGCACTGCCTTTTAAAAATGATGCCAAATTGTTTAACCAAGTATATATAACAGTTCATACATCCATCAGTTATGTATACAATCTTTATTTCTGTTCTCAGTCTTCAAGTCACTCTTTTCAGCCTAAATCAAGGACATAATCTTGGAGACATGTTCAATTCAGATATGTACCACTATTTCACATGTTTTTGTAGGATATAGATGAGGCTTAACTTCTGAAAGTGTCAGATTTCCTTGAACTTCTTTAATGGTCGTTTATCAAATAATGTGATGTTACTGAAAAAGGTACAACATTTGAGACTTGAAACTATAAGCACTGAAATACAAATGAAAATTAAGAGAAAGATTATGGTCATAGTTGGTGGTTCACTTTTAAGTTGGGATAAAAAAAAAGTTAGATTCTAGATCTTATTTCCAAATTTAAATCTTCAGGACTTTTAGAAAGCTGAGAAAATAAAAATAAGAGCACAAAGATTAAACCTGATAATTAATCCTGATAAACCTAGTTCTGAATTTTGTTCCATTGGATTGAGGAAGAAGCTACTCACATACTGAGATTCAGTGGATCTGGAAATACTAGACCTAAAAGGTGTTTCATTAGAAACTGTCTTTTCCTGAAAATCATCTGACACTTTCAGTTTGAAGTCTCTGGCTAGAATATTTTCTAATACTCCATGAATTCCTGAAAAACGTGCATGTGAGAATCATTGTCTTTAGAATTTTATTGCTGGGTTTGTTTTTATGTTGATTTTGTTCGGCTGCCCAGTCATGTCTGACTCTTTGCAGCCCCATGGACTGCAGCACGCAAAGTCTCCCTGTCCCTCACCATCTCTTGAAGTTTGCCCAAGTTCATGTCTATTGTATCAGTGATGCCATCCAGCCATCTCATCCTCTCATGCCCTCTTCTTCTGTCCTCAATCTTTCCCAGCATCAGAGACTTTTCCAATGAGTCAGCTGTTTGCATCAGATGACCAATATACTGGAGCTTCAGCTTCAGCATCAGTCCTTCCAATGAATATTCAGGGTTGATTTCCCTTAAGATTGATGGCTTGATCTCCTTGCTGACCAAGGGACTTTCAGAAGACTTCTCCAGCACCACGGTTCAAAGGCATCAATCTTTCATGTTCTGCCTTCTTTATGGTCCAGGTCTCACAACCTTATGTGCCCACTGGGAAGACCATAGCCTTGACTAGACGGACATTTGTCAGCAGAGTCATGTCTCGGGTTTTCAACACACTGTCTAGATTTATCACAGCTTTCCTGCCAAGAAGCAACTGTCTTCTGATTTCAGGGCTGCAGTTGCCATCCACAGTGATTTTAGAGCCTAAGAAAAGGAAATTTGTCACTACTTCCACCTTTTTCCCTTCTATTTGCCATGGAATGTGGGGCCAGATGCCATGATCTTTTTTTTTTTCATAAAAAATTTCATTCATATTCATTTTTAAGCTGGCTCTTTTATACTCCTCCTTTACCCGCATAAAGAGGCTCTTTAGTTCCTCTTTGCTTTCTACCATTAGAGTGGTATGGTAGATTAAGGGTGTTGGTATATGGAAATGAAGTCCTCTTGGCTAGCACTTTGTGAGATACCAGGCATAGGTCTTAGGAAGCATCACTGTGAATGAAGCTAGTGGAGGTAATGGAATTCCAAATCCTAAAAGATGATGCTGTGAAAGTGTTGCACTCAATATGTCAGCAAATTTGGAAAACTCAGCAGTGGCCACAAGACTGGAAAATGTCAGTTTTCATTCTAGTTCCAAAGAAGGGAAAAGCCAAAGAATGTTCAAACTACCTCACAATTATACTCATTTCGTATGCTAACAAAGTAAAGCTCAAAACTCTCCAAGCTAGGCTTCAACAGTATATGAACCAAGAATTCCCAGATGTTAAAGCTTGATTTAGAAAAGGCAGAGGAAGCAGAGATCAAATAGTCAATATCCATTGGATCATAGGAAAAGCAAGAGAGTTCCAGAAAAACATCTGTTTCATTGACTACACTAAAGCATTTGACTGTGTGGATCACAACAAACTGTGGAATATTCTTAAAGAGATGGGAATACCAGATCACCTGAGTTGCCTCCTGGAAAACCTGTATGCAGGTCATGAAGCAACAGTTAGAACCAGACATGGGAAAATGGACTGGTTCTAAATTGAGAAAAGAGTACATCAAGACTGTATATTGTCATCCTGCTTATTTAACTTATATGCATAGTACTTCATGTGAAATGACAGTCTGGAGAAGCACAAGCTGGAATCAAGAACGCCAGGACAATTATCAATAACCTCAGATATTCAGATGACACTACCCTTATGGTAGAAAGTGAAGAGGAACTAAAGAGCTCCTTGATGAAGGTGAAAGAGGAGAGTGAAAAAGCTGGCTTAAAGCTCAACATTCAAAAAAACTCATGGAATCTAGTCCCATCACTTCATGACAAATAGATGGGGAAACTGGAAACAGTGGCTGACTTTATTTTTCTGGGCTCCAAAATCACTGCAGATGGTGACTACAGCCATGAAATTAAAAGACACTTGCTCCTTGGAAGAAAAGCTATGACAAACCTAGACAGCATATTTAACAACAAGAAGGCATGACAAAGCATCCAAAAACAATACAAGAAAATAGTTACTTAAGACTACCAAGACTACCATATTTACTACAAGTGAAAATGCCACCATTAAAGAGTCCTGTTGTGTCAAGATTATTTTCTAATGTTTCTGAAAATGTATATTCCCTTTTAAAAAATCTACTTTTCACTGCCCCTTCAGAAATGTGACTATTATTAATTATGACTTCATATTCAGCTCTTCAGTCAAATCAGACTCTTTGTGAACCCATGGACAAAGGCCAGCAAGTCTCTTCTGCTGCTGCTGCTTTTTAGTCACTTCAGCTGTATCCAACTCTGTGTGATACTATGGATTGCAGCTTGCCAGTCTCCCTGTCCATGGGATCCTCTAGGCAAGAGTACTAGAGTCGGTTGCCATGACCTCATTCATGGTCTCTTCCCAACCCAGGGATTGCACCTAGGTCTCCTGCATTGCAGGCAGATTTTTTACTTCTGAGCTGCCAGGGAAGAGGCACCTCTGTCCATGGGATTTCCTTGGCAAGAATACTGGAATGGGTTGCCATGCCCTCCTCCAGGAGATCTTCCTAACCCAGGGGTTGAACCCATATCTCTTTCATCTCCTGCACTGCAGGTTGAATATTTACCCTGAGGCCCTGGGGAATCTGATCACTATTGCTAACATAGTAATTAACAATGATAAACTATCATAAATAACAGTACCAATATAGCTGATATTAACTGATTGTCAAATATGTGTTGAGGAACATGAAATATGTTTTATTGTGTGTGGGTTTTTCTTGTATTTCTTATAAAGCCCTATGATATAAGAAGTAGTACAGACTAAAAAAAATGAGCTAGACATCAAGTTGCTAAAAACATTACACCAAAAACTGGAATTAAATAAAATTTCTTTAAAGTCACTGTTCTAAGCACAAGGGATTTAGAAAGATAAAAATGCCTACACTTGTGCAGCTTGTATTCTACTAAATAGAGAAAGACAATACAAAATATAAGACCTGGAAGGTGATAGTCAAAATGGTGAATGATATAGCAGCAAAAAGATAAAGTGGTGAAGACAGAAAAAGTAAGGTAAATTTGATGATGAATTCAGTTCAGTTAAGTTGCTCAGTCATGTCTGACCGTGACCTATGAACCACAGTGCACCAGGCCTCCCTATCCATCACCAACTCCCAGAGTCCACCCAAACCCATGTTCATTGAGTCGGTGATGCCATCCAACCATCTCATCCTCTGTCATCTGCTTCTCCTCCTGCCCTCAATCTTTCCCAGCATCAGGGTCTTTTCCAATGAGTCAGTTCTTTGCATCAGGTGGCCAAAGTACTGGAATTTGATCTTCAACATCAGACCCACCAGTGAATACCCAGGGTTGATCTCCTTTAGGATGGACTGGTTGGATCTCTTTCCAGTCCAAGGGACTCTCAAGAGTCTTCTCCAACACCACAGTTCAAAGGCATCAATTCTTCAGCGCTCAGTTTTCTCTCTCTCCAACTCTCATATCCATACATGCTGCTGCTAAGTCGCTTCAGTCGTGCCAATCTCTTTGTGACCCCATAGACGGCAGCCCACCAAGCTCCGCCGTCCCTGGGATTCTCCAGGCAAGAACACTGGAGTGAGTTGCCATTTCCTTCTCCAATGAGTGAAAGTGAAGTCACTGAGTCGTGTCCAACTCTCAGCGACCCCATGGACTGCAGCTTACCAGGCTCCTCCGTCCATGGGATTTTCCAGGCAAGAGTACTAGAGGGGGGGTGCCATTGCCTTCTCCACATACATGACCACTGGAAAAACCATAGCCTTGACTAGATGGACATTTGTTGACAAAGTAATGTTTCTGCTTTTCAATATTCTGTCTAGGTTGGTCATAACTTTCCTTCCAAGGAGTCAGTGTCTTTTAATTTTATGGCTGCAATCACCATCTGCAGTGATTTTGGAGCCCAGAAAAATAAAGTCAGCCACTGTTTCCACTCTTTCTCCATCTATCTGCCATGAAGTGATGGGACTAAATGCCATGATCTTTGTTTTCTGAATGTTGAGCTTTAAGCCAACTTTCTCGCTCTCCTCTTTCACTTTCATCAAGAGGCTTTTGAGCTCCTCTTCACTTTCTGCCATAAGGGTGGTGTCATCTGCATATCTGAGGTTATTGATATTTCTCCCGGCAATCTTAAATCCAGTCTGTGCTTCCTCCAGCCCAGCATTTCTCATGATGTACTCTGCATATAAGTTAAATAAGCAGGGTGACAATATACAGCCTTGATGGACTCCTTTTCCTATTTGGAACCAGTGTGTTGTTCCATGTCCAGTTCTAACTGTTGCTTCCTGACCTGCATATAGGTTTCTCAAGAGGCAGGTCAGGTAGTCTGGTATTCTCATCTCTTTCAGAATCTTCCACAGTTTATTGTGATCCACACAGTCAAAGGCTTTGGCATAGTCAATAAAGCAGAAATAGCTGTTTTTCTGGAACTCTCTTGCTTTTTCCATGATCCAGTGGATGTTGGCAATTTGATCTCTGGTTCCTCTGCCTTTTCTAAAACCAGCTTGAACATCTGGAAGTTCATGGTTCACATATTGTTGAAGCCTGGCTTAGAGAATTTTAAGCATTACTTTACTAGCTTGTGAGATGAATGCAATTGTGTGGTAGTTTGAGCATTCTTTGGCATTGCGTTTCTTTGGAATTGGAATGAAAACTGACATTTTCCAGTCCTGTGGCCACTGCTGAGTTTTCCAAATTTGCTGACATATTGAGTGCAGCACTTTCACAGCATCATCTTTCAGGATTTGAAATATAGAAGGCCTATTGAGAGAGGAATTTGAGCAAAGAAAGGAGTGAGCTGAAACTGTAAGCTGTGGCAATGAAGAGAAAGTTGAATAACACATAGAAATACACCAAGAGAGGGCATTCCTCACTCATTCCAAAAATAGCACTGAGATCAAAGTACATTCAGGAGAAAGAAGACAATGAAGAAATGAGAAGTCAAATTATAAGGTCCATGGAAGTCATTTCATTTTACTTATTTACTTTTCTATTGAAACATAGTTCATTTACAATATTATCAAATACATTAACTTTAGATTTATAGTGCAGTGATTCAGTATTTTTATAGATTGAAATTCATTTAAAGTTATTATAAGATAATGGCTATAATTTGCTGTACTATACAATAATATAGTATATAATATGCTGTATATTATATACTATATAATAATATATCCTTTTTACTTATTTATTTATGCATAGTGGTTTATATCTTTTAATCCTTTATCTAAATATTGCCCTTCCATCCCTTATTCACCCTACAGATACCCACTAGTTTTCTATATCTGTGAGTCTGTTTATGTTTTGTTATGTACACTCATTTGGTTTATATTTTTAGATTCTACATATAAGTGATAACATACATTATTTGTCTTTCTCAGTTTGAATGATTACACTAAACATAGTATTTCCACAAGTCCATCTGCATTATTACAAATGGCAGAATTTTTTTCTTTTTTTGGCTGAGTAATATTCCAGTGTGTGTGTGTATTTGTGTGTTTATTGCTTCTTCTTTATCCATTCATCTCTTCACAGACAGGTTGCTTCCATATCTTGGTTATTATAAATATTTTTGCTGTGAACATCAGGGTGTAAGCATCTTTTTCAGTTGGTATTTACATTTTTTTTAACAGATATGTACATAGGACTGGAAATGCTAGATTATATTGCAGTCCTAGTTTTAGTTTTTTGAGGACACTCCATACTGTTTTCCATGGTGGTTGCACCAATTTAGTTTCCTATCAACAGTGTAAAAGGTTTCCTTCTCTCTATATCCTCAGAAACATTTATTTGAAGACTGTTCAGTGATAGCATTCTGATAGATGAGAGGTCATAAATACATTGTTGTTTCCATTTGTATTATCTAGGCAAGAGTACAAGAGTGGGATGCCATGCCCTTATTCAGGGTCTCTTCAGGATCCTGACCCTCTTTTCATGTTACTACTGTCAGCCACTTGTGTGAGTTCTTTGGAAAAATGTCTATTTAGGGTTGTTTATTTTTTTACATTGAATTGTACAAACTATTTATATGTATCAGAAATTAATGGCTTGTCTGTCATATCATTTGCAAATATTTCCTCCCATTAAGTCTTTTTGTTACGCTAACAGTTTCATTTGCTCTGCTAAAAACTTTTAAGTTCAATTATGTTCTATTTGTTTATTTTTACTTTTCTTTCTTTTGTCTTAGGAGACTGACCCAAAAAAGTATTACTAAGATACATGTCTAAGAGTGTTTTGCCAATATCCTCTTCTAGGAATTTTATGTTTTCAGGTCTTGCACTTAGGTCTTCCACTCACTTTGAGTTTATTTTTGTATATACCATGAGGAAATGTTCTAATTTAATTGTTTTACACGCAGATCTTCATTTTTCTCCAGCACTTATTAAACATACTATATTTTCTCCACTGTATATTCTTGACTACTTTTTTGTAGATTAATTGGTCATAAATGTGCAGGTTTATTTATGGAAAATGTGTTCTGTTCAATTGATCTTTGTGTCTGTTTCTGTGATGATACTATTCTGTTTTGATTATTGTAGCTTTGTAGTATAGTCTGAAGTCAGGGAATGTCAAACCTCCATCTTTGTTCTTTTTTCTCAAGATTTATTTTGCAACTTATGGTCCTTTGTGATTCCATTTAAATGTTATGACTACTTGTTTCAGTTCTGTGAAAAATGTCATGAGTCTTTTGATAAGGATTGATTAAATCTATAGATTGGTTTGGGTAATACAAACATTTTAACAATATTAATTCTTCCACCCCAAGAGCATGAGATATCATTCTAATTTTGTATAGTCTTCACTTTCCTTTATCACTGTTTTATAGTTTTCAGAGTATAGTTCTTTCACATCTTTGGTTAACTTTATTTCCAATATTTTATTCTATTTGTTGTGGTTTTAAAACAGATTTTTGCATTCTCTATCTGACAGTTTATACCAGTGTATAAAGAAACAATAGATTTTTGCATTTAAGGTTATGTCTCAGATTTATTGAATGCATTTATTAATTCTAATTATTTTTGGTGAAGACTTAGAATTTTCAATATATAGTATCATGTCATCTACAGATAGTGACAGTTTTACTTCTTCCCTTCCAATTTGGATGCCTTTGTTTCTTTTCCTTGTCTGATTGCTATTGCTAGGATTTCCAATACAATGTTAAACAAAAGTGTTGACAGTGGGAATTCTTGTCTTGTGCCTGATTTTAGAGAAAAGGGTTTCAACTTTTGACTCTTGAGTATAATGATAGCTGTGAGTTTGTCATAAAGGCCTTTATTATGTTGACATGTGTTCCCTCTATATCCACTTTGATAAGGGCTTTGTCATGAAAGTATGTTGAATTCTGTCAAATGCATTTGAGATGAAATGTTATCTTTATTTTTTATCCTCATGTATCACAGTGATTGATTTTCCAATATTGAATCATCCTTGAAACTCTGGAATAAATCCAACTTTAGAGTGTATGACCATTTTCATATATTGTTGGGATTGGTTCGCTAATTTATTGTTGAGAATTTCTGTATTTATATTCATAAAATGTATTGGCTTGGATTTTTCTTTCTTTGGTTTTGATATCAGGGTAATGATGGCCCTCTTGAGTGAATTTGGAAGTTAGCAATGAATTGGGTATTTTGGAATACTTTGAGAAGAACAGATATTAGCTCCTCTTTATTATGCAGGTAGAATTTCACTGTGAGGCCATTTGGTCCTGGACATTTGTTTGTTGGGAGGGTTTTTTTTTTTTTTAATTATGAATTCAGTTTAACCACCAGTGATCAATTGTTCAAATTGTCTGCTTCTTCTTCACTCAGTCCTCACAAACTGTATACATTTGTCCATTTCTTCTAATTTGTCCTAATTATAGGCAGATGACTATGTGTACTCTTCTCATGATTTTGTGTGTGTGTGTGTCTGTGGTATTGTTTTTCTTCTTTTATTACTTGTTTTGTCTATTTAGCATCTTTTTCATGAAGAGTCATGCTAAAATAATTTATTTTGCTTGTCTTAAAAAAGGCAAAACAAAACACAGCCCTTGATTTGACCAATATTTTTTATTGGCTTTTCAGTATCTTTTTTTTTTCCTCTCTGATTTTTATTATTGTTTTTTTCCTTCTGCTGACACTACTTTGTTCTTTTCCTAATTCCTCCATAAGGTATGCTGCTGCTGCTACTAATCCTCTTCAGTTGTGTCCAACTCTGTGTAACCCCATAGCTGGCAGCCCACCAGGCTCCCCTGTCCTTGGGATTCTCCAGGCAAGAACACTGGAGTGGGTTGCTATTTCCTTCTCCGATGCATGAAAGTGAAAAGTGAAAGTGAAGCCACTCAGTCGTGTCCAACCTTAGCGACCCTATGGACTGCAGCCTTCCGGGCTCCTCCATCCATGGGATTTTCCAGGCGAGAGTACTGGAGTGGGGTGCCATTACCTTCTCCATCTATAAGGTATACTAGGTTATTTATTTGAGAATTTTCTTGTTTCATGAGGTAGGCCTGCATCACTACATACCACTTGAATGTGCTTTTGGAAAGCTGTTTTTTTTCTATTTTCTTTTGTCTCAAGATATTTTCTGATTTCTTTTGATTTCTTCATTGCCCTGTTAGTTTTTGTAGCTTGTTGATTAGTCTCCATGTGTGTTTTATTTTCTCCTTTTACTTTCTGTAGTTGATTTCTAGTTTCATACTCTTGTGATCAGAAAAAAAAATGCTTGATATAATGTCTAGCCTCTAAAATTACTGAGGCTTGTTTTGTGACACAGGGTGTGATCTCTACTGGAGAATGGTCCATGGATATTCTCCTGCTTTTGAATGGAATGTGTTATATATATCTATCAAGATTAATTGGTCTATTGTGTCATTCAAGATTACTGTTGCTTTATAAATTTTCTTTATGAATGATCTGTACACTGGTGGAAGTGGAGTATTAAAGCCCCTTCCTATTATTGTATTATAAAATTCTCCCTTTATGTTTGCTCTATATATTTCAGTGTTCTATATTAGGTGCATATGTTAACAAGAGTAACATTCTCATCTTGTACTAATTCCTTTATCAATATAATGTCCTTCTTTGTCTTTTGTTGTAGCTTTTATGTTAAAGTATAATAATATACTTATAATGATATAAGTATCATTATCTCTTATTTCTTGTTTTTTCTGCTTACATGAAATATCTTTTTCCATCCTCTCTCTTTCAGTTCATGTGTATCTTCAGTTCTGAAGTGATTGTCTTGCAAGCACTGTATTCATGGATTTTTTTTTTTTTTTAATCTTTGTGGTTTTTTTTTGGATTACCATCAGGTTCTGACATGTTGTCCTATAACTGTGTACTTGCTTTAAACTGGTAGTCACCTGTAGTCCCACTGGCTTTCCAAGCAGCCAAGGGAGTACGTCTTCCTTGTCCTGGCCCTAAGGACTGGAGCACCAAATATGTCTCAGATTACTCATTCTCCAGGGAGGATCTCCACACCCATAACCTTCCTTTTCTTCTAAGTCCCTTCCCATGGGTACAGGTCCTAACCCAATTGCTTCTTTCCTTTTTCTTCTTCATTCTATGTGAATATTTCTTAGAGCCTTGGTTGTATAGAAGTTTTCCTGCCAGTTTCCAGTTAATTTTCAATGAAAATTGTTCTATTTGTTATTGTTGTTCAGTTTCTCAGTCTTGTCCAGCTCTTTGCAACCCCATGGACTGCAGCATGCCAGGCTTCCCTGTCCTTCACCATCTCCTTGAGCTTGCTCAAACTCATGTCCATTGAGTCAGTGATTCCATCCAACCATCTTATTCTCTGTTGTCCCCTTCTCCTCCTGCCTTCATCTTTCCCAGAATCAGGGTCTTTTCAAATGAGTTAGTTCTTTGCATTAGGTGGCCAAAGTACTGGAGCTTCAGTTTCAGCATCAGTCCTTCCAATGAATATTCAGGATTTATTTCCTTTGGGGTTGACTGGTTTGATTTCCTTTCTGTCCAGGGGACTCTCAAGAGTCTTCTCCAACACCACGGTTCAAAAGCATCAATTCTTTAGTGCTCAGCCTTCTTTATGGTCCAACACTCACATCCACACATAATTACTGGAAAAACCATACCTTTGAATAGACAGACCTTTGTCAACAAAGTAATGTCACTGCTTTTTAATACACTGTCTAGGTTTGTCCTTTTCTTCCAGGGAGCAAGTGTCTTTTAATTTCATGGCTGCAGTCACCATCTGCAATGATTTTGGAGCCCAAGAGAATAAAGTCTATTGCTATTTACATTGTTTCCCCACCTATTTGTCATGAAGTGATGGGACCAGATGCCATGATCCTAGTTTTTTGAATGTCGAATCTTAGTTTTTCAATGTTGCTCTTAGTTTCTGAATGCTTTGTGTGTTTGGGAAGGAAGAGCTGAGTTCCACATCCTCCTACTTGGCCATCTTGACTAGTTTCCAGAGTCTTTTATTTTAAATACTCTTTTATCCTGAGACACCTTGAGGGACACTAGAGGGCAATGATATAAGTGGACTTCCATTTTGATAATCTCTTTATGGCAGCTGTCTTCAGTGTCATTTATAGAAGCTCAAGAATGAAGCGAGGAGACTATACAGGAGGAATGAGGATTATTAGAATATTTTCTCTCTGCTTAAACCTATTCTATGTTATGCCTTATGGTCTGGAGTAGTATTCTGTAAACCTGCTAACTTCCAATTAGTTTTGTCACTAGAGATGTCAGTGACTCCCTGGAAACTGAAGGAGAAAGGAATGACTCTATCCTTCACTTTGTTCCTTGTCCCTTCAGTTCGATCTCAGCAGTTCACTAATAATTCCAGAGGCAGTAATCAAGTCCAGTTTGTAGTTTCTTCAAAATTCCATTAGCCAATCTTTTTCTGCCTTCTGAGTCTAAGGTCCATAAGTCTCATCCTTGAGTTTCCAGGCTTTTAATTTGTTTGTCTATATCACAATTTACAGCTTAAGGAGCACATATATGACACTAAAACTGTAAAGAAAAGCAAGAGAGTTACTACTATAAATGTCAGGATGGTGTTTACTCTAAAATGATCAGGGAGATCTAGAAGGGGAATGTTGGGGAGATGGACACTTCTGTTGTGACTGAAACTTTATTTATTGGATGATTGTTTTATGATAATTTATTGTATAATCATTAACTATGCTGTATATTTGTTTTATATACTTCTAGTGAATGTTTTATTTCACAATAAAAATCACAGATAAATTTAATGTAAAATGTGGTGTTATTCTGTCAATATATAAATAATATCTATAAATTGCTTAATAGATCTCTATCTGTTGTCCCCGTCTCCTCCTGCCCTCAATCTTTTCCAGCATCAGGGTCTTTTCCAATGAATCAGCTCTTCGCATCAGGTTGCCAAAGTACTGGAGTTTCAGCTTCAACATCAGTCCTTCCAATGAACACCCAGAACTGATCTCCTTTAATATGGACCGGTTGGATCTCTCTGAAGTCCAAAGGACTCTCAAGAGTCTTCTCCAACACCACAGTTCAAAAGCATCAATTCTTTTACATTTAGCTTTCTTTATTGTCCAAATCTCACATCCATACATGATCACTGGAAAAACCATAGCCTTGACTAGACGGACTTTTGTTGACAAAGTAATGTCTCTGCTTTTCAATATTCTGTCTAGGTTGGTCATAACTTTCCTTCCAAGGAGTAAGTGTCTTTTAATTTCATGGCTGCAATCACCATCTGCAGTGATTTTGGAGCCCCCCAAAATAAAGTCAGCCACTGTTTCCCCTGTTTCCCCATCTATTTGCCATGAAGGTGATGGGACTGGATGCCATGATCTTAGTTTTCTGAATATTGGGCTTTAAGCCACTTTTTCAGTCTCCTCTTTCACTTTCATCAAGAGGCTTTTTAGTTCTTCTTCACTTTCTGCCATAAGGGTAGTGTGATCTGTGTATCTGAGGTTATTGATATTTCTCCTGGCAATCTTGATTCCAGCTTGTGCTTCCTCCAGCCCAGCATTTCTCATGATGTACTCGGCATATAAGTTAAAAAAAGTAGGGTGACAATATACAGATTTAGCGTACTCCTTTTCTTTGAACTTCTATCAATTTTTAAAAATATATTTACCAAGGCTCTCTTATTACATGAAGACAAGTATAAAATTGTTCATGCTTTTTGAGTGACTTAGTTCTTCACAATTCCATACTGATTTCTACTTGATGAGAAAAATCTATTTTGTATTAAATTAGCATAGCTTTATTCAGATTAACATTTTATGCTGATTTCCACCCATAAGTTGTTTTTTAGGCATTCAATGTTTGAACATTTTGGTACTTAACTCATTAAAAGCTGTAGTTTGATTTTGAATTTTCATACACACCAACCATTATTATTTTTGTTTTTAACCTACCATGTTTAATTTGCATATCATATTTTTACCAATTATTTTGCATTTACCTCCATTTTTTAAACCTTTCTTTTGTTCTTTTATTACTGTCAGTGGAGTGTATTATTTCCTTGATTCTCTCTCATTGCAACAAAAATTTGAAGTGACAGACATTAAAGCCCTCGATGTGTCACAGCTCTTTGACAGATCAGTGTAACAGCTCAATTTTATTTAGAAAATAAACGAAAATACATCCTAGAGGCATGAGGGCATGCTGGCCCAAAAGATGCAAAGAGAAAAGAGAGAGAGAGACAGAGTGAGAGCAAGAGTGAGAGAGAGACTCCCTGCCCTTTGGCTCCTCTTTATATGTTTTTTCTCCTCCCCCAGGCCTGCTCTATGTAAATTGGGTTAGCAGGAGTGCTGTTTGTTCTACCTAAGGTCTTCACTCTGGTCCTCAGATCTTCCTTTGTTCTATTATCGCGGGCTTTTCCTTTCCTTGTTTTTTAGCCACCGCCATTCTGGACTCCTTTTTCCTATTGTAATTACCTAACATTACCATAAACAGATTACAGTCCATTACATATGGACTGATTAAGGTTACACTTTTCCATGCCACATTTCTTTCTATCAATTTGGATGTATTTAACATTAAAATAAAACTATTTAAGTTGGTACTTTAATATTTTTACCTAGAATATTTATTTTTAAATTCTAGAATACATTGACATAGTAATGTTCCCAAATAATAGATTTTAAAACATTTTAACACATCTCTCCATCCAAAATTACAAGATTTTAGTTTTATTTTGTATTTTTACTGTCAAATATATGTGATGCATTTTGTAGTATTAAAGTTTATTGCATATTTATCACATTAACAATTAGATAAAAATTAGATATTTTAGAAATTTCTGAGTATTTTGTTTAATGTTTGACTAGAAAATATCCTAAAATTTACTTTATATTTGAGAGATAACTTTCTTGTGAATTATACACCTTTTTATGGGATGCATGAATATGTTTCTCAAATCTTGTTTTCCCTTAGAATTATCTTGGAATATTTTAGGTAACAGCATTCAAAGTCTTTAACTTCATGAAACCTGAGCATCTGTACTTTTATAGACAACCTCCTACCCACTTTCTGGTGATTGTAGTCTCAGCTATCTTTAAAACACCTGGTTCACCTGAACTGTGGGCTCTTTGCAATCTGAAAAAAAATTTTTTTGCTATTTTTTTCTATTCCTAGTACCTTACACAACATCAGATATGGTGGCTGCATGCTAGACAAGTAAGTGAATAACCACATGCCATAATGAAATTCAAAACTCATAGATATCAAAATCTGGCATGTTCCCTAAAGTCAGGAACAAGACCTGGGTGCCCACTCTCACCACTACTATTCAACATAGTTTTGGAAGTTTTGGCCACAGCAATCAGAGCAGAAAAAGAAATAAAAGAATCCAGATTGGAAAAGAAGAAGTAAAACTCTCACTGTTAGCAGATGACATGATCCTCTACATAGAAAACCCTAAAGACTCCACCAGAATATTACTAAAGCTAATTAATGAATAGAGTAAAGTTGCAGGATAAAAAATCAAAACACAGAAATCCCTTGCATTCCTATACACTAACAATGAGAAAACAGAAACAGAAATTGAGGAAACAATTCCATTCACCATTGCAATGAAAAGAATAAAATACTTAGGAATATATCTACCTAAAGAAACAATGAATATAGTAAAGTTGCAGGATATAAAATCAACACACAGAAATCCCTTGCATTCCTATACACTAATAATGAGAAAGTAGAAAAAGAAATTAAGGAAACAATTCCATTCACCATTGCAATGAAAAGAATAAAATACTTAGGAATATATCTACCTAAAGAAACAAAAGACCTATATATAGAAAACTATAAAATACCAGTGAAAGAAATCAAAGAGGACACAAATAGATGGAGAAATATACCATGTTCATGGATTGGGAGAATCAATAAAGTGAAAATGAGTATACTACCCAAAGCAATTTACAGATTCAATGCAATCCCTATCAAGCTACCAACCGTATTTTTCAGAGAACTAGAACAAATAATTTCACAGTTTGTATGCTAATACAAAAAAACCTCGAATAGCCCAAGCAATCTTGAGAAAGAAGAATGGAACTGGAGGAATCAATCTGTCTGACTTCAGTCTCTACTACAAAGTCACAGTCATCAAGACAGTATGGTACCAAAACAAAGACAGAAGTATAGATCAATGGAACAAAACAGAAAGCCTAAAGATAACTCCATGCACCCATGGACACCTTTGACAAAGGAGGCAAGCTACATAATGGAGAAAAGACAATCTCTTTAACAAGTGGTGCTGGGAAAACTGGTCAACCACTTGTAAAAGAATGAAACTAGAACATTTTCTAACATCATACACAAAAATAAACTCAAAATGGGTTAAAGATCTAAGCGTAAGACCAGAAACTATAAAACTCCTAGAGGAAAACATAGGCAAAACACTCTCTGACATAAACCACAGCAGGATCCTCTATGACTAACCTCCCAGAATATTGGAAATAAAAGCAAAAATAAACAAATGGTTCCTAATTAAATTTAAAAGCTTCTGCACAACAAAGGAAACTATAAGCAAGGTGAAAAGACAGCCTTCAGAATGGGAGAAAATAATAGCAAATGAAGCAACTGACAAACAACTAATCTCAAGAATATACAAGCAACTCCTGCAGCTCAATTTCAGAAAAATAAATGACCCAATCAAAAAGTGGGCAAAGAACTAAACAGACATTTCTCCAAAGAAGACATACAGATGGCTAACAAACACATGAAAAGATGCTCAACATCACTCATTATCAGAGAAATGCAAATCAAAACCACAATGACGTACCATCTCATACCAGTCAGAATGGCTGCGATCCAAAAGTCTACACGCAATAAATGCTGCAGAGGGTGTAGAGAAAAGGGAACCCTCTTACACTGTTGATGGGAATTCAAACTAGTACAGCCACTATGGAGAACAGTGTGGAGATTCCTTAAAAAAAAACTGGAAATAAAACTGCCATACAACTCAGCAATCCCACTGCTGGGCATACACACTGAGGAAACCAGAATTGAAAAAGACACGTGTACCCCAATGTTCATAGCAGCACAGTTTATAATAGCCAGGACATGGAAGTAACCTAGATGTCTATCAGCAGATGAATGGATAAGAAAGCTGTGGTACATATACACAATGGAGTATTACTCAGCCATCAAAAAGAATACATTTGAATCAGTTCTAATGAGGTGGATGAAACTGGAGCCTATGGATGTGAGTCTGAGTGAACTCCGAGAGATGGTGATGAACAGGGAGGCCTGGCGTGCTGCGATTCATGGGGTCGCAAAGAGTCGGACATGACTGAGCGACTGAACTGAACTGAGTGTTAATTTTAAATGCAAGTAGTAGTTCTGACTTGTAGCTTATTCCACAAGGCAGCCGTAAACTAAAGTTTTTTAAAACTGCTAGATGTCTGGTGAGATAGGTAGGCTTAGTTAATGCCAAATGATGCTCACACCAGGAAAGAGATTTCTTGCAGTGAGGGAGGAAACAGTACATTTAACTTGTTATTACTAAAGAAAATGTGATACTGGGGCTGGATGCTGAAGGCACATAGGCCTATATAACAATCTGTCAAATTAGGTTTATTTGCATTCAATAGGTAAAAAAGCTATATTTAAATAAATATCAATACAAGCTATATTTATTTTGAATTGATTTGTCTTAATTTTGGTTTCCAGCAGCTTGTTGTAAGTTAAATTCAATGTGGAGAGTTAAGGGGGAAATGGCATTCAGTCAAATTTTACCATTACTATAGATTATTCTGATTCCTGACTACCAGCTTAAATAGTGATCTTTCTATTTAACCATTAATTCATATTCCTGGTTGAACATATATAATAAACACAGTGTACATATATTTGTATGTGTGTGTATAATCCTCATATATGTGATGTTTTTAATTTCTCTAGACATATTATTTTCTAACAGATCTGCCTAATTTGAAATGATGTTTACAGAAGTCTATTAATTAGACTGAAGTTTTTATCAAGGTTTAATTCTAATTTTAAACTTAAAAAATGTATTTAAGTGGTTTGTTATTTTGTGCATACAATTGTATAACT
>SJYT01079253.1:12490-50248 GCA_006410635.1 Cephalophus harveyi | reverse complement strand
ATAAGACACTGATTGCTGCTGCTGCTGCTAAGTCACTTCAGTTGTGTCTGACTCTGTGTGACCCCACAGACAGCATGCCACCAGGCTCCCTGTCCCCTGGGATTCTCCAGGCAAGAACACTAGAGTTGGGTGCCATTTCCTTCTCCAATGCATGAAAGTGAAAATTGAAAGTGAAGTCACTCAGTCGTATCCGACTCTTAGTGACCCCATGGACTGCAACCTACCAGGTTCCTCCATTCATGAGATTTTCCAGGCAAGAGTACTGGAGTGGGGTGCCATTGCCTTCTCTGATAAGATACTGCAGAGCTTACCAAAACACTTTTATTTTTGGTTTTAATTGACCAATCTGGCTTTAACCTGAGAATCCCTAAGAATTCCACTGACAGAGCCCAATAAAGACACAAGTCCCAAATCCTGTGCCCCTCTCTCTCTCTCTCTGTGACTGCACCCTTCCTTGACCTCACCTCGTAGCCTCTGTAAGTATGCCTTGCATTTCATCCAGGACCCAAGAGTAAGAAATTACTCCACTTCAACTCCTCTGTGGTCTTTTGTAAAACCTGGGTTCATCATTCAACACCTTGAGTTCAATTTAACATGTGTTAATTGGTGATGGACAGGGAGGCCTGGTGTGCTGTGATTCATGGGGTCGCAAAGAGTCGGACATGACTGAGTGACTGAACTGAACTGAATTTAACTTACAACACACAGAAAATGGAGATTAGGACATGTTATGAAAGAGCTTTATCTCATAGTAGAGGGTGTATGTTTCGTATTTAAAAACATGAATTAAGTGAAGGTGCTCAAGCATAAACATGACCTGATAGAACTGTATTTTTTAGTAAGGAAAATTTGGTATTTCTGAGGAAGAGGGAGAGAAGTCAGAAGAGACACTTAGCAGGACAAAGTAAGATATTAGTGTAGTAGATAATGCTGGTAAGTAGAGAAATGATGCAAACCTGGAAACAAAGATGAAGAAGTGTATTCAAATGGGCCCCACCTTACCTTTGTAAAAGAATACTTGATGTTTATTGCATGTGAAAAGAGAGAAATAGAAAATATCTATAACATCCAGGTTGGAGGTGATTAGTGATGGAAGATATACTGGGGACATCCAGACTTTTTTAAAACACTTTACTAGATAAATTATACTTTCTCTTATATTTTGTTCCTATTGAAATAATGGTAAGCCAGACACTGATTTTCCATAAATCTCCTGTTGTCATTGTCAGAGAACTAGTTTTTCAGTACCTTAGCTTCTATCATATATCTGATGAGGAGTTAACTTTCCAATTATATAAGAAATTTCTACAACTCAATAGCAAAAGGACAAAAAACTTGAATAGACATTTCTCCAAAGAATACAACAAGTGACCAAGAGGTATATTGAAAGATAAACAACATCAATAATCATCATCAGTACATGCATACTAAGTCACTTCAGTCATGTCCAACTCTTTGGCACCCCATGGACCATAGCCCACCAGGCTCCTCCGTCCATGGGATTCTCCAGGCAAGAATATTGGAGAGGATTGCCAAGCCTTGCTCCATGGGATTTTCCCAACCCAAAGTTTGAACCTGTTGTCTCTTATGTCTCCTGCATTGGCAGATGGGTTCTTTACCACTAGCACCACCTGGGAAGCTGTCAATAATCATTAGGGGAAAATGCAAAGCAAAAACATACCCCTTAGGATGACTATTATCAAAAACATTAAAAAAAGATAAAACAAAAATATGGTAAATGTCAGTGACAATATGAAGAAATTGGAAACTCTGGATGCTTTTGGTGGAAATGTAAATTGTATTATCTTTTTTCTGGATTGAGTTCTTTCATTATTTTAGTTGTAATGTATGACCATGGAATCTCTCTCTTCCTCTCCTCTCTCTTCCTATATTGTCCCTAATATGCAAAGATAAATCTGTTAGTACAGTGCAAATTAGTAAACAATATTCAGTTCAATTCAGTCGCTCCGAATCTTTGCGACCCCACAGCACTCCAGGCCTCCCTGTCCATCACCATCTCTCTGAGTTCACTCAGACTCATGTTCATCGAGTCTGTGATGCCATCTAGCCATCACATCCTTGGTCGTCCCCTTCTCCTCCTGCCCCCAATCCTTCCCAGTATCAGAGTCTTTTCCAATGAGTCAACTCTTCACATGAGGGGGCCAAAGTACTGGAGTTTCAGCTTTAGCATCATTCCTTCCAAAGAAATCCCAGGGTTGATCTCCTTCAGAATGGACTGGTTGGATCTCCTTGCAGTCCAAGGGACTCGCAAGAGTCTTCTCCAACACCACAGTTCAAAGGCATCAATTCTTCGGTGTTCAGCCTTCTTCACAGTCCAACTCTCACATTCATACATGACCAGAGGAAAAACCATAGCCTTGACTAGACAGACCTTAGTTGGCAAAGTGATATCTCTGCTTTTGAATATACTTTCTAGGTTGGTCATAACTTTTCTTCCAAGGAGTAAGCGTCTTTTAATTTCATGGCTGCAGTCACCATCTGCAGTGATTTTGGAGCCCAAAAAAATNCTCTCACATCCATACATGACTACTGGAGAAACCATAGCCTTGACTAGACGGACCTTTGTTGGCAAAGTAATGTCTTTGCTTTTGAATATGCTATCTAGGTTGATCATAGCTTTCCTTCCAAGGAGTAAGCGTCTTTTAATTTCATGGCTGCAGTCACCATCTGCAGTGATTTTGGAGCCCAAAAAAATAAAGTCTGACACTGTTTCCACTGTTTCCCCATCTATTTCCCATGAAGTGATGGGACCGGATGCCATGATCTTCGTTTTCTGAATGTTGGGCTTTAAGCCAACTTTTTCACTCTCCTCTTTCACTTTCATCAAGAGGCTTTTGAGTTCCTCTTCACTTTCTGCCATAAGGGTGGTGTCATCTGCATATCTGAGGTTATTGATATTTCTCCAAGCAATCTTGATTCTAGCTTGTGCTTCTTCCAGTCCAGCGTTTCTCATGATGTACTCTACAGAGAAGTTAAATAAGCAGGGTGACAATATACAGCCTTGACGCACTCCTTTTCCTATTTGGAACCAGTCTGTTGTTCCATGTCCAGTTCTAACTGTTGCTTCCTGACCTGCATACAGATTTCTCAAGAGGCTTTAGGTAGCCATAAATCTGTTTTCTACGTCTGTGGGTCTGTATCTGAAAATAAGTTCATTTGTGCCATATTTTAGATCCCAATGTAAATGATATCGTATTTGTCTTTCCCTTTCTAACTTATTTCACTTAGTATGATGATTTCTAGGTTTCAGGTCCATCCAAATTGCTGCAAATGGCAGAATGTCATTCTTTCATGACTTTCCATGTACACACACACATATCACATCTTCTTTATCCATTCATCTGCTGATGGAAATTTAGGTTGCTTCCTTGTCTTGGCTATTGTAAATAGTGCTGCTATCAACATTGGGGTGCATGTATCTTTAAATTAGAGTTTTCATCTTTTCTGATTATATGCCCAGAAGTGGGATTGCTGGGTCATATGGTAGCTCTACTTTTTAATTTAAGGGGCTTCCCTACTGTGCTCCTTAGTGGCAGCACCAATTTACATTCCCATCAGCCGTGTAGGAAGTGAAAATGAAAGTCGCTCAGCTCTTTGCGACCCCGTGGACTGTATCCTGCCAGACTTCTCTGTCTATGGAATTCTCTAGGCCAGAAAACTGGAGTAGCTGTTCCTTTCTCCAGCGGATTTTCCCAACCCATGGATCAAACCCAGGTCTTCCACATTGCAGGTGGATTCTTCACCATCCAAGTCACCAGGAAAGCCCATGATGCCTGCGGTGCTGTGCTCAGTCGTGTTTACTCTTTGCGACCCCTTGGACTGTAGCCTGCCAGGTTCGAAGTGGGTTTCCATGCTCCCCTCCAGGGGATCTTCCCAACCCAGAGATCAAATCTAGATCTCCTGCATTGCAGGTGGATTCTTTACTGTCTGAGCCACCAGGGAGGGTTCCCTTTCCTCCACACCCTCTGCAGCATTTATTCTTTGTGCACTTTTTAATGATGGCCATTCTGACTGGTGTGAGATGATATCTCTCTGTAGTTTTGACTTGCATTTTTCTAATAATTAGCCATGTTGAGAATCTTTTCATATGCCTATTGGTCATCTGTATGTCTTCTTTGGAGAAGTGTCTATGTAGGTCTTCTGCCCATTTTTTGAATAGTTTGTTGGCTTTTTATTGTTGAGCTGTATGAGCTTTTTATATATTTTAGAAATTAAGCACTTGTTGGTTGCATCATTTGCAAATATTTTCTCCCATTCTGTAGGTGGTCTTTCCATGTTGTTTATGGTTGCCTTTGCTGTGCAGAAACTTCTGAATAGGTTCCATTTGTTTTTTATTTATTATGCCTTGGGAGACTGACCTAAAAAAACACATTGCTACAATTTATGCCAGAAAATTCTTTGGTTATGTTTTATGGCGTCATGTCTTATATTTAAGTCTTTAAGCCATTTTTTGTTTATTTTTGCAAGAGAGTGTGTTCTGTTGATTTACATATGGCTATCCAGCTTTCCCAAACCACTTGCTGAAGAGACTGTCTTTCCTCCATTGTATATTCTTGCCTCCTTTGTTGATGATTAATTGATCATAGTTGTGTGGGTTTATTTCTAGGCTCTTTTTTTCTGTTCCATTGATCCACATATCTGTTTTTGTGCCACTACCATGCTGTTTTGATTACTGTAGCTTCATAGTATTGTCTGAAGTATGGGAGAGTTATGCCCAGACTTCTTTATTAGGATTTCTTTGGGATTTCTGTGTCATTTATGGTTTCAAATAAGTTTTAGGATTATTCTAGTTCCGTGAAAAATGTCATTTGACAGGGATAGCATTAAATCTGTACATTGCTTTGGATAGTATGGCCATTTTAACAATATTAATTCTTACAAATGAGGAGCATGGGATACCTAGGAATAGCCTCCTACTCGGTTTCATCCAAAAAGATGCCACATTTGACACTGTAGTGTGAGTACCTAAGGATTAACTTTTTTGGTTTTAATGTTCCCAGGTAGCACTAGCGGTAAAGAACCTGCCTGCCAATGCAGGAGATGAAAGTGACACGGGTTTGATCCCTGGGTCAAGAAGATCCCCTGGAGTAAAAAATGGCAACCTACTCTTGTATACTTATCTGGAGAATCCAATGGACAGAGGAGTCTGGTAGGCTGCTGTCCATAGGGTCACAAAGAGTCAGACAAGACTGAAGTGACTTACCTCGGTATATGCTTTTGTTTACTAAGGCATCCACTTCAAAGACATCCATCCTCAACAAATGTATTGCCACCTACACAGCTAAAGCCCACCCCACACATAAATTTCCCCTTTTAGGAAGCCCTCAGTCACCTAGGTAACTGAGGGCTTGAGTAACCATGCTTCAACCTTCCAGCACCTTAATTCCTGCTTTTAAGTCACTAATCTAGAGCCAGACATCTTGGAATGTGAAATCAAGTGGGCCTTAGAAAGCATTACACTACCAACAAAGCTAGTGGAGGTGATGGAATTCCAGTTGAGCTGTTTCAAATCCTGAAAGATGATGCTGTGAAAGTACTGCACTCAATATGCCAGCAAATTTGGAAAACTCAGCAGTGGCCCCAGGACTGGAAAAAGTCAGTTTTCATTCCAATTCCAAAGAAAGGCAATGCAAAAGAATGCTCCGACTACCACACAATTGCACTCATCTCACACGCTAGTAAAGTAATGCTCAAAATCCTCCAAGCCAGGCTTCAGCAATACGTGAACCGTGAACTCCCTGATGTTCAAGCTGGTTTAGAAAAGGCAGAGGAACCAGAGATCAAATTGCCAACATCCGCTGGATCATGGAAAAAGCAAGAGAGTTCCAGAAAAACATCTATTTCTGCTTTATTGACTATGCCAAAGCCTTTGACTATGTGGATCACAATAAATTGTGGGAAATTCTGAGAGAGATGGGAATACCAGATCACCTGACCTGCCTCTTGAGAAATCTGTATGCAGGTCAGGAAGCAACAGTTAGANGCCTTTGACTGTGTGGATCACAATAAACTGTGGAAAATTCTGAAAGAGATGGGAATACCAGACCACCTAACCTGCCTCTTGAGAAATCTGTATGCAGGTCAGGAAGCAACAGTTAGAACTGGACATGGAACAGCAGACTGGTTCCAAATAGGAAAAGGAGTACGTCAAGGCTATATATTGTCACATATACTTTACAGAAAGGTAAATGTTAGCACTCAGCTTCAACTGGCAAGCACATATGTGTGGATGGTTCTTCCAAGGGATGAGGCAGGCAAGATTCTACCTGGGCTTGAAACCCCCAGTGAGACAAGAAAACTCAGATCCCTCCCTCCCTTCCCTACCTGAGCACTTCTTCCAGATCACAGCTCCACTCACCACAGCCACCACGAGGAGAACCAGGCCAACAATGATGCCCGTGATGGGGATGGAGGGCTGAGGAGGTTCTGTGGAAGAAAGGAAAGGGCCCCTGACCTCAGGCATGAATCCTAACCTTGCTGAAGTTCTTCTGAAGGCTCCTGATTACCTGATAATAAGGTTGACCATCCATCCCCCTCCTTACCCCATCTCAGGGTGAGGGGCTCCTGAAGCCCCTTGTGCTGCACATGGCATGTGTATCTCTGCTCCTCTCCAAAAGGCACCACCAGGGCCACCCACTTCTGGAAGGTTCCGTCTCCTGAAGGCCTGGTCTCCACAAGCTCTATGTCCTGGGTCAGGTCCTCCCCATCACGCTGCCAGGCCAGTGAAATCTCAGGGTAGAAGCCCAGGGCCCAGCACCTCAGGGTGACCTCAAGGTCAGAGATGGGGTGATGAGTCACATGGATCTTTGGAGGGTCTGAGGAGGAAGAATCGGAAAATTCACTTTGTGTTGTCTCCATGGGCCAGTGAAGAGGCATCATGTGACCATCTTGAGGATGGACAGGACAGTGGGTTTGAAAAGAAGTACAAACAGCAGACACCAGCCTGAACCCTGGGGTCTGGGAAATCTCCTATTCCAAGGAAAGTTCTAGAATGAGACACTAATGTAGAAGGCTCCAGGTCTCAAAGGGATAAAACAGATTTCTGGACCCAATCTGAGTAAAGAGTGAATGACTCAGAAAATCTGGAGTCAGACCTCCAAAGATGTTTTCAGGCCAAGAACAAGGCCTTGACAGAAAAAGTCATGGTTCACCAATATTGCTGTCAAGGTCATAGGGAATTATTGATCAGTTACTTCAGGGATAGTCTTCCTTTCCATCCCCATGAGACTGGATTCCTCAATTGTCCCTTAGAGAAACTCTAGCCCTCTGGATGCATCACTCTCTATTACAGAAGACAAGAACCTAGAAGGATTCCTCCCTCTCCCGCCTAGAAGGAACAGTGGTATTCTGATACTGATTCCACTTTCCTTTCCTCATGGGAAGCCAGTTCCAGTTTGAGGGGAGATCAGGGAGGCCCTGCGCCCCTCCTACCTGTGCGCAGCAGCGTGTCCTCCTGTTCTGGAATCTGTGGAGCCGCTCCATGCATGTGCCCTCCAGGTAGTTTCTGTCGCTCTGTGCATCACCAGAGGCCTCTCACCTGCACTTGGTGATCTGAGCCACTATGTCTTCTGCCGTCCTTTTCCGTGATCCAGTGAATGTTGGTAATTTGATCTCTGGCTCCTCTGACTTTTCTAAATCCAGCTTGAATATCTGGAAGTTCACAGTTCATGCACTGTTGAAGCTTGGCTTGGGGAATTTTGAGCATTACTTTGCTAGCTGGTTTTAGAAGAGGTAGAGGAACCAGAGATCAAATTGCCAACATCCATTGGATCATCCAAAAAGCAAGAGAGTTCCAGAAAAACATCTACTTCTGCTTTATTGACTATGCCAAAGCCTTTGACTGTGTGGATCATAACAAACTGTGGAAAATTCTCAAAAAGATGGAAATACCAGAGCACCTGACCAGTCTCCTGAGAAATCTGTATGCAGATCAAGAAGCAACATTTAGAACTGGACATGAAACAACAGGCTGGTTCCAAATCAGGAAAGGAGTACCTAAAGGCTGTATATTGTCACCCTGCTTATTTACCTTACATGCAGGGTACATCATGAGAAATGCTGGGCTGGATGAAGCACAAGCTGGAGTCAAGATTGCTGGGAGAAACATCAATAACCTCAGATATGCAGATGATATCATCCTTATGGCAGAAAGTGAAGAACTAAAGAGCTTCTTGATGAAAGTGAAAGAGGAGAGTAAAAAAGTTGGCTTAAAACTCAACATTCAGAAAACTAAGATCACGGCATCTAGTCCCATCACGTCATGGGAAATAGATGGGGAAACAGTGGAAACGGTGACAGACTTTATTTTTTGGGGGGCTCCAAAATCACTGCAGATGGTGACTGCAGCCATGAAATTAAAAGACACTTACTCTTTGGAAGAAAATTATGACCAACCTAGACAGCAAATTAAAAAGCAGAGACATTACTTTGCCAACAAAGGTCCGTCTAGTCAAGACTATGGTTTTTCCAGTAGTCATGTATGAATGTGAGAGTTGGACTATAAAGAAAGCTAAGTGCTGAAGAATTGATGCTTTTGAACTGTGGTGCTGGAGAAGACTCTTGAGAGTCCCTTGGACTGCAATGAGATCCAACCAGTCCATCCTAAAGGAAATCAGTCCTGAATATTCATTGGAAGGACTGATGTTGAAGCTGAAACTCCAATACTTTGGCCACCTGATGCAAAGAACTGACTCATTTGAAAAGACCCTGATGCTGGGAAAGAATGAAGGTGGGAGGAGAAAGGGGTGACAGAGGATGAGATGACTGGATGGCATCACCGACTCAATGGACATGAATTTGAGTAAGCTCTGGGAGTTGGTGATGGACAGGGAAGCTTGGCGTGCTGCAATCCATGGGGTCACAGAGTCGGACAGGACTGAGCGACTGAACTGAACTGAACTGAAAATGAAATTTGCTGAAAGACTTGCTGACTCTGGCTGGGTGAACGTCCCCAGTGGGTCCTCCCGTGTTGAGGCAACCTGGCTGGTACCTGGGGTGGAGGTAGTGACCTGGATCCAGGCCCGCGTTGCTCACCCACTTTGCTCTGGTTGTAGAAGCCCCACAGGGAGTTCAGGCTCACTCCGAAAGTCTGGGCAGTGTCCTTGATGCCCTGCATGTTCCAATCCCAATACTCCAGTCCCTCCTGTTCCATCCACAGCGCCCGCACCTCCATCCTCGGATTTGGGTCATCACTGTCAAACTGCACGAACTGCGTATAGTCTACCACAGTGAGACTGATTGGTTTCTGTAGAACCGAACAGGCAATGGGAGTGAGAACTGGAATAGTGTCAGGAGAATCCACGTGGGAAGGCCCAACATATTACAACCCAGACAGGGTTATAATACTGATAAATCTTTACATGTTAACAGAAATAATATGTTTTTTTAAATGAGAAAGAACTATTTCCCCAAATATGCAAGATAGTGAGAAGAATAAATCTTTTAATTTTACACTTTTGCAACGTCTCTTGTCTCAGAAAAAAACTGGCCTAAAACTCAACATTCAAAAAATGAGGATTATGGCATCTGGTCCCATCACTTCATGGTAAATAGATGGGGAAACAGTGGCTGACTTTATTTTCCTGGGCTCCAAAATCACTGTGGATGGTGACTGCAGCCATGAAATTGAAAGACGCTTGCTCCTTGGAAGAAGAGCTATGACAAACCTAGACCACATATTAAAAAGCAGAGACATTACTCTGCTGACAAAGGTCCATATAGTCAAAGCTACGGTTTTTCCAGTGGTCAGGTATGGATGTGAGAGTTGGACCATAAATAAGGCTGAGTGCTGAAGCATTGATGCTTTTGAACTGTAGTGTTAGAGAAGACTCTTGAGAGTCCCTTGGACTGCAAGGAGATCTAACCAGTTCATCCTAAAGAAAATCAGTCCTGACTATTCATTGGAAGGACTGATGCTGAAGCTGAAACTCCAATACTTTGGCCACCTGATGCGAAAAGCTGACTCATTTGAAAAGACCCTGATGCTGGGAAAGATTGAAGGTAGGAGAAGAAGGGGATGACAGAGGATGAGTTGGTTGGATGGCATCACCAACTTAATAAACATGAGTTTGAGCAAGCTCCGGGAGTTGGTGATGGACAGGGAAGCCTGGCGTGCTGCAGTCCATCGGGCTGCAAAGAGTCAGATATGACTTAGTAACTGAACTGTCTGTCTCATTAGCACACCACTGGATTTTTGTATTTGCTTCTGCATTTAAATTGTTATTTTGGTTGAAGTATATGACAAAACATACAGCCTTACAAATATGTTGAAGTAGTATTTTTACTAACCTTTGTAGATAATTGTTTCTGATTATCTCAATGTCTCTGATTATTTCAGCTATTCATGTCTGATACTAAAAATTACACAATTGGTAGTTTCTCAGGGTTTGAGTGGTTTTGTTTCTTTCTTTTATTAAGTGACCCTGAAACACCACGATTGAATATTTTCTGTTTTGTTACATTAAAATCCACAGGCCTATCTTGGACATTGAATGGATCTTTTACTAATGCATGAGTTTTGAAAGTAATGTAGTGTTTCACTAAGTTATGTACATCTTTCAGTGTTGATTCCTGTAATCAATGCTGGAATCAGACTATTTAAAAAATCATTGTTTGTTTTAATATTACTATAGATCCCAAGAGAAACATTTGTCAGTACTGAGAAACTCTCAATCTTACAGTGATTGTGCACACATTTTCCAGAAATCTGATTTTCTCTGGAGAGTTTAACTTTTATCAAGGGAAGTACTGTGAATTGTCATCTGTCAGTTATTTTCTTGAATGGAGATGCTCATGTTCATTTTCAAGAAAATGTCCGCTAAATGTCCAAGTCTAAACAGCCATAATTCTGGGTCATTCTTTCCTTCAAGTAAAAATGGCATCTCTTTAAAAAAAAAAAGGCTAGTTCAGCTCATAAAAATTATTTTCTTTGGGAAATAGTACTTTGAAATGTTGCAGAAATGCTTGTATATATCTCCATGTCATCGTGTAAGATATTTTTTAAAAGTGGATTGTGGATAATGATTTAGTACAGATAATAATTTTTAATGCTTTAACCAGGATGTTTAAAGTGATATTGTTTTGATTTTTTTTTTTCAGTGTGAAAGTAGGTGGTGGTGAAGAATAAATAACTATTGCAGTTTGGTACCATAGCTTCCATTCTTGTTAAGTTTTACCTCAGTGCAAATGTCGATATAGTGCAAAGGCACATACTGTCTAAGAAATGTTATGAAACTAGTTTTGACCTTATGATTTAAGATATGATCGTGAAAGGGTCTCACTGAATTCAAGGGTTCCACAGACCAAACTGTGAGAACTGCTATTCTGAGTAATTGCTATTCTGATCTTCCCAGGTGATACAGTGGTTAAGAATCCACTTGCCAGTGAAGGGGATGCAAGAGACACGGGTTCGATCCCTGGGTGGGGAAGATCCAGTGGAGTGGGAAATGGCAACCTGCTCCAGTATTCTTGCCTGGGAACTGCCATGGACAGAGGAGACTGGTGTGCTACAGTCCATGGGGTCTCAGAGTTGAACAGGACTCAGTGACTAAACAACAACACACCACCCGACCTTTTAAGCCTGGAAGGCAGCCTCCTCTTCTAAGCCCAAAGAGCTATGACCCCAGCATCCTGCCTCTTCCTCCCATTTGTGAACCTGATAGACAGGCCACCTCCAAATGCTGAAATCAAATGTCCTAGACCCAAATCTAATTTCTAGCCCCATCGATGACCCAGGAGTTCGGGGTCTTCTCTGGTCAGGGGAGGCTCCCCAGAGCCCCACAGGCTGCAGCTGAGCCATGCCACCAGCTCATTCTGAATCTAAGACTGGAAGTTGGAGGACTTCACTACCTAAGAACTCCTCCACCAGATCAAGGCATCCCTCAGGAGTAGAGTGTGGAGGCAGCTGGGGATCTGGCTGACTGGCTGTTCTCCGTGCTTGTGGCCACAAGTGAAGTGCGGAGGGCGCTGTGGAGCTGTCTATCTGCTTGGCTGCCAGCCCGGGGTAAACTAGTGAGGAGCTCCTCCTCCTTCTAACACAGTCTCACCCTCATCCCTTACCAGGAACTGCCTGCCTTTCCTGCTCCAGTTTCAGCTTTAAGGGTGTGTTCAATCATCAACAAATATTTTGGGGGCATCTACTATGTGCCAGGCACTATTCTAGGCAGGGTATTTCAACCAACTCGAAATCCTGCCTTGATCCACTTACATGCTGATGGAAGACCTGACAGTAAAAACAGCAAGGCCCTTGAAGTAATGATCGGGGTACTATAAAGCGGTGAATGATTTAGAGAAAGAGAACCACCAGCAGGAGATGGCTGTAATTTTAAAGACAAGGGAGGCTTTCCTCAGAGACGACTTTTAAGCTAAGCCCTAAAGGAGGTGAGGAGTAATGTTCCAGGATCACCATCTGCCCAAACCTGGGGCTCTGCTAGGCAAACACTGAGGCTGCAGCAGGAACTGGAGTGGGCAGACTTCAGGAAGGACTTCCTATAGAGGAATGTGGGGATCTAAGTTTGTATACCTCATGCCCTCCTCCTGTTTGTGCCTGGAGATTCATGACACCCTCAAGATTAGAGGAGGAAGAAGGGCCTGTGAGTGGAGCAAAGTGGGGAGGGGCGGGAGGAAACAGAGGCGGGGTCCCGCCCCAACTCTGCGCTCATCCTCTCCTGAGTCCAGTGTGAGGGGCACAGAGGGACACTGATTGGCCTCTAAAAACCGGCCACCCAATGGGAGTGAGAACTAGGGCCCCGTCACGAGTATCCAGGCAGGAGGGCTCGACACAAGTTGTGAGAGAGAAAGTGAAACTCGGGAGACAGGGAATCCCCAAGAGGAGCCATCCCCACCCTAGACACCTCCCTTGACTCAGACCCTGAGAGCCTCGCGCCCCGGGGCACCTGGGGCTTTGTCCTGATAGCTCCCCTCCTGCACCGAGAGCTCTTGTTCATGCTTACGTCTTATAGTCCTGACCCAGTCGCAGTCCTCAGTGAGGACCTCAAGGATAATTTTATGTGGCCAATTTATTGTTATTTTCCATAAAAGAATAATACAGTTAAAATTTTTTTGGTTAGCTTATTTAGAATAATATTAACCCATGAGTTTAATGTGAACAGTAACTATTTCCCAGAATAGACAGGGTAGTGCGAAGAGTGGAGCTTTTTACATTTTTATGTTTTTGCAAGTCTCTTTCTTATCTGTCCCATTAGACCACCACTGGATTTCCAGGTTTCCTTCTGCACTGAATCCACTATTTTGATTGAAGTCTCTGAAGATCAAAAGGCCTACACAATTGTAGGAATAGTCTTTTTAATAATCTTTTCAGATAATTGTGGATGTTCATCTTTCTTACAAAACTAAAACTATACAAGTGGTAGTTTCTAAAAGGTTATTTTCAAAATGGACCTGAGAGAATATCATTGACTATTTCTTATTCTGTTTTAAAATTCGTAAGCAACTAAAGATCCCACATGCCACAGTGAAGCCTAGTGCAGCCAAATAAAGAATAAATAGCTAAAATAAATATTAATAAAATAAAATGAGTACAACAAAAGTAAGATATACATTCCAGGGAGAATTAAAATATCCACTTTAGAAAAGCATCATCAATATGTGTATGTGTATAACAGAATCATTTTGCTGTACACCTGAAACTAACACAAGGCTGTAAATTAACTATATTCTAATAAAAATTATAAAATAAAAAACAAAAAATAGAAAATGGAAAAGTAGTTTTAGAAACTATATGATCCAATCTTCCTCTTTTCTCTTCACTTTCTCACAATGTATTTCCTTATTGATTTTTGGCTCCAGCGGGTCTTCCTTGCTGCACGTGAGCTCTCTCTAGTTGCAGTGATCGGGGGCTACTCTCTGGTTGCGGTGCTTGGGCTTCTCCTTGCGGTGGCTCCTCTGTGGTAGAGTACTGGCCCTAGGGCGTGGGGGCTCAGCAGTTGTGGTGCACAGGTTTAGTTGCCTCTTGGCATCTGGAATCTTCCCCGACCAAGGATCGAACCCCTGCACTGGCAGGTGGATTGTTAACCAATGGACCACCAGAGAAATCTTTAACAATTTCATTGAGGTATAATTGCTATAAAAAATTGCACCTATTTAATATGTATAATTTGATGAGTTTGTACATGTGCAAACACTTGTGAAAATATCACCAGAATCAAGGTAATAAAGATATCTGTCACCTCCAAAAAAAAAAAAAAAAGAAGAAAACAAAAAGAAATTGTAGTCTACTAAATGCTCAGTCATGACTAGCATTTGCATCATTATAATAATACAAATATTGGACATTGAGCTAATCAAAATTACAAAAAAGATAGATTTATAATTATAAATTGGAAAGATGAGGTATGTGAAAGAAAAACCAATTAACTACAAATGGTACATAAAATTGAAAACCAGAAAGGAGTATTATAGATATGTGTTTTAGAGACATAGAAGAAACAGAATCAGCTGAAAGAGCTAAAACAATTGGTCTCTGATATTCAAGAGATGGGGGACATCCATCTTGATTTCAAGTCTTGTAGAAGTATTTTATTTCTTAAAATTTTGTGCATAGATCCACTAACTAAAAATAAAAAGACAAGCCAGTAGGTGAGAGAATGGACTTTGGACTTAGGAATTGTTCGGTAAGAAGAGTCCTAGGCGTGGAGCAGTCGTTGGAAGGAAACTGGACATAGAGTGGTGGATGTTTATGGCAGGATTTTGTTTGGATATATTTATTTATGTTTGATTAATTTCAATGAGAGGAGTTGCAGCATGTTTGTGTGCAGCACTGAGGGAGCCAGTAGAGAGTGGGTAACTGATGACACAGGGAGGGATGGAATCAGACCCTGTGCCCACGCTGAGGGGCAGCCTTAGATGTTGTGGGGGGGTGTCCGTCATCACTGTGGAAGGTGAGGGTACAGGTGCAAGTGTGGGAATGCGGGGGGAGGAGGATGGACTGAGTATTATTTTCTGAGTGGAAAGCTCACCATTAAGAACAGGGAGTAGGGAGGCAGTGAAGGGTTTGAGGAGGGAGGGAGGGAAGAGAACTAGCCTTCTCAGGAGGTGTGAGAGTGAGCTGACGGGAAACGGCATCAGGGGAGTGCAGGCTGGAGGCCACTAAGGTCTGTGCTCATCAGCTTAGAGAATGTTTCAGCAGGAAGATGTGTAATAAACTAAAAGAAAATGCAACCAAATTTTACTGGGTGTGAGGATTACAGGGTTTTTTTACTTTGCGATTTATCACTCTCAACACTTTATTAGTTGTTTCACAGTGAACATACATTAGATCATATATCATACATTGCACATATACCATACACTGCACATGTATCATGTGTGTCTGTGGGTGTGTGTGGGTGTGTATGTGTGGTCAGTCGCCTCAGTCGTGGTCAGTGCTTTATGACCTTATGAACCATAGCCTGTCAGGCTCCTCTGTCCATGGGATTCTCCAGGCAAGAATACTGGAGTGGTTGTCATGCCCTCCTCCAGGGATCTTCCCAACCCAGGGATAGATCCTGCGTCTCTTATGTCTCCTGCACTGGCAGGTGGATTCTTTGTCATTAGCACCACCTGAGAAGCTGAGAGAAATGCAAAAATACTCAAGAATATACAAAATAAAGAATTCATATTCTCCCCCGCATCCTCCAATCACTCAAGTCCTCTAGTTAGATATCAAGACAGTCAGCAATTTCTAATTTTTCTTACTAGAAAAATATAACTATGCATTAATATATATTGCTATGTCAGTAATAGACCTCAGGCCACTGACTAGAGAAATTATTGACAAATTTACATATCTAGTAAAGGACTTATATTAGAATATGCATAGAACACTTAAACTCAACAATATGAAAACAACTCAATTAAAATTGAGGAAAGATAAAAAGGAGGAAAAGTCTGAGTAGACATCTCATCAAAGATGGTATCTCACTGAAAATATATAGGGAAAGATGCTCAATGTCACATGTTATTAGGACATGCAAAGAAAACCAGCAATGATACATCCTCACACCCCCATTAGAGTAGCTAGAATCTAAGAACCTGTGATGCCTAGTATTGACCAGGATGTGGAGCAGCAGAAACCCTCATTCACTGGGGCAGGAATAGGAAGCAGCACAGCCGCTAGAAATGAGTTTCTTATGAAGCTTATGGATGGAAGCTCTCCATCCAGTCTACTAATCAATCTAGTATTTCTCTAACTCATTTGAAAACTTAGTTTTGTACATAACCCTGCACACCAATGTCTATAGCAGAAAGCCCTTTAAAAATTATGTATTTTTTTACTGGCTGCACTAGATCTTCGTTGCTGCGCTCAGGCTTTCTCTAGTTGCGGAGAGCGGGAGCCACTCTTCATTGCAGGGCTCGGATTGTTGTGGTGACTTCTCTTGGCGTGGAACACAGGCTGTAGGTGCGCGAGCTTCAGTAGCTGCATCACGTGGACTCAGTGGTTGTGGCTCGTGGATGCATGGGCTTTAGTTGCAAGTGGAATATTCCCAGACCAGGGATGAAACTCGGGTCCCCTGCATTGGCAGGGGCATCCGTATCCACTGTACCACCAGGGAGCCCTCTTTAAGTGTGCGCTGCACGTTGTGACTTCCGTCTACAGACCGCAGTGTGGAAAGTGGGGAAGCAAAGATGAAAGGTCACAGGGAGATAGCTGGGGAATGCTACCTCAGCCAGATGATGAGCTGAACTTAATAATGATAATAGAGATGCCTCAGAAGGCATCTCCATCCCCCATTGCTGTTGTCCAGCCTGCAAGGCAGCCATTTCTGACTCGGACCACAGCCCATCCTTTCCCCAGGCTGTGCTGAACAGGAGAGAGCAGAGTGGCGGCGCTCCCATGTGGCCACAGGGCTGGCGACAAGAGACCTGAGCTCCCCTTTGACCTCCTTAGCAGGGACCTGCCCAGGATCTCCCTTCCAGTGGGTCAGGGCCCCATCCAGCATCAAGGTCAGAGTCTGAGTTGTTTTCCCAACATACACTCTGACACAGACATTTTTCTCCCCATTAAATGGCCAAGGACTTTGGCCTCAGGGAGCAGCCAATCTCCAGGCTATAACAGCTGGTTTCCAGGTCCAGGATGGACCCCACAAACACCCCACTGGGGGCCCTCAGTGTCCTGGAATCAGTCCTTGAACCCCAAGTTCCTGTCACTTGTTCCTATTGCTTCCATGATTGGAGGCTCTTCCTTCAGGGAATCAACTCGAGATTCTTCATCCTAGGATGAGATGAAAGAGAGGGAGGAAGAGGAGGAGATTCCCCAAGGTCATGGCCTGTGGAGAGGGGGAGGCTCCTGGAGAAGTGAGGAGAGGGAGGAAACAGTGACATCATGGGATGGAGGCCACGGGAGTGGAGGGCAAGGAACCAGAGAAGGGCGGGGGAGGGTCACTTAGCGGACTCGTGTGCAAGGAGGTGGGGTCTGTACAGGGAGAGGCACAGGGGCTTCTGGCCTGGGCGCTAGTAAAGGCTCTATTTTCCACCAGGATGATAATTACACAGGTGTCAGTTCAATATTATTGCCTGGAAGTTATACTTACAGTTTAGGTATTTTCCTGTCCTTACAGGTATGGTATAACTCAGATATGCATGGAAGAGGGGAAAAGAGAAAAGCAAAGAGAGGAGGTGATTAAAGGAATTCCTCTCTTCCAGAACAAGACCTCCCCCATCTTCTTCACCAGCCCCACTTAAGCTGGGATGCAGGGAGAACCACGGCAGGGAGAGAAAGGAGAGCAGGGTCCGTGCAGCCCTGGGGCAGCCCCCCGGCCCTGACTCCCAGGTTGCCAGAGTTCCACTAAGACATCACAGCCGCATCCAAGTCTGTCCTCATGTCACAGCGCTGGGCTGCTTGGATACTGCCTCTTTATTTTCTAAGACAGTGGGAACCACTGCGTCAAAAACAGTGGCCCCAGGGCAGCAGAAAAGGAGCTGCCCAGCTGGTGGTCAGATAGGTCACTCTTGGAGCACAGAGAGGGGGACGTGGGGTGGAGCCTGGAGTCTATAGTGAGCCAGGAGATGCGCCGTGAGTCTCAGCCCGTGGATCTGTCCAGTGTTTCCCTATTCTCAATTAGTCAGGAGAGGTAACCCAAGAGAAGGAGGACAGCCACCTCTAGAGTGGTCATTTGCTTGTGCCCAGTCGTTCAGTCGTGTCCTACTCTTTGCCACACTTTGGACTGTAGCCCTCCAGGCGCTTCTGTCCATGGGATTTCCAAGGCAAGGATACTGGAGTGGGTTGTCATTTCCTCCTCCAGGGGAATTTTCCAGACCCAGAGATTGAACCCATATCTCCTGCATCTCCTGCATTGGCAGGTGGATTTTTCATCACTGAACCATCAGGGAAGTCCTGGATGATCACGTGTCGCTTTTAAAATATTGTTTCTTGCCACAAGTTTGTGAATAAAGATACCTCAGTGGGGGTCAGTGGCTCTAAAGGAAAGAACCATCTGCCGCAGGAGGACAATGGACAGCTGGTGTCCAAGCCTGAGTTTCAGCATCCTCTCCACCCCCCCGCCCCCAGGGCAGCTGGCCCAGTCTGGGATCTCATTGCTATCTGGGACTTATGTTCCAATATTGAAGATGATGTAACCATCTCTGCTTCATGCCAACCTTTAGAATATCTCTTATAAATAGTACAAGAAAACAAATGATCACTTTGAGACATCAGTTTGGTTGTTAAAACCATTATCAAAACACAGGCAGGGAAGAAATCATTGAATTGTGCCGAAGAGACTGAGAGCCACCGCTCTAGTGTTAGACCCTATGAGATGAGAGGAGGGCGTCGGTCTAAGAGGGAAATCCCAGACCCTGCCTAGGGAGGGCATGCATGGTAACTGGGCCTCTGAAGAGAGAGAGGCTGGATCAGCCCCTTGTCTGAATGCCCAGAAGAGATGGGCCTACCAGGCTAGACGGAGAGGAGATGACAGCAGGAGAAAGCCCCCAGTCAGCTCATCTGCACAGGACACTGGAGTCACCCAGCTCCGTGTTCTGAGCATTCCAGAGGCTCCAAATGATTCTGCTGCTCGTACCCAGCACAGACTCTGCTCTAACCCACCTCCGGCAATGTGATCCCTGCAGGAGTGTTGTAAATGACCCCTGTCGCCCTTCCTATGGGGAACAAGTATCCTATGGACACTGTAGCCTGAAGAACACTGTACGGTGTTTCCTCACTGTGCCGTGTCCGCTGCAAAGCCTAAGCTGTTCACTGGGGTTGGTTTAACCAGCACTGGATTCTTTCATTCACTGGACATTTCTGCCGCCCTGTGAACTTGAATGAAAAAGGCGAAATACTCACTCTCGAGTGGCTCTGAGGATTTGATCATGGAGGTAGGGACATAGGCAAGTAGTTAAGAGCTTGTAGGAGCTGGGGGTTGTCAGAGACCAAGGTTCATTGGAGCAAGAGACAGACAACACCGTACTTCTAAGGAGCAGCAGGGGCTCTGGGTTATGTCTTAGGGTTTGATTCACTGATTTCAGAAGAGTCTTCTTTTTTCACCGCAAGAGAGTAATTTTCAAAATATACAAAGAGGGACTTCCTTGGTGGTACAGTGGATAAGAATCTGCCTGCTAATGCAATAGGCACGGGTTCAATCTCTGGTCCAGGAAGATTTCACATGTGGCAGAGCAACTAAGCCCGTGATCCACAACTACTGAGCCCGCGTTGTAGAGCCTGTGCTCCGAAACCAGAGAAGCCACTACAACAAGAAGCCCCCTCTCAACTAGAGAAAGCCCGTGCACGGCAACAAACGCAGGACAGCCAGAGTAAATAAATTTAAAAAAGAGACAGAGAGAGTGCTATTCTTTCAGGAGAAAACTTAAATGCATCTTATTCTCTGTGTTACAAGAGAAAGAGTAATGGGACTATAGATTATATCTGAAAGAATTTGAGAATCCCAAATTTTTGAGAAGAGCTCTGAGTGTTTGGAGATGACATTTTGAGAAAGATGGCTTAGAGCAGTGCTTCTGAAATGTTAAGATGTAAGCAATTGCCTCAAGGGCTTGTTAAAACATAGCTCCTGATTCTCTAAACTGTGCAGTAGTCCTGAGAACTTTGGAAATGACCTGTCTAGCCCCCCAAGAAAGTCTAAGGGTCCAGTATCCTTCACTTGAAGTGTCCAAGTTTGGAAACTCCATGATTTTCCTTCCTGACACTCAATCGCCCTTATGTGTTATGCTGCCTCTTTCCTTATTTACTAATTCACAGACCCAGGAATATTCATACTTCCAATAGCAGTGCGGGTGGAGCTAGATGTCAGGACAGAGCTCCACAGGGGGAAGGTGTGGAGCTGAGGATGAATTGACAGAGCAGGAACCTTCCCTGGGGGCACCTACCTGATGGGAGGAAGGAGAGTGGATTCTACTCCACAGACATTGAGAGAGAGAGGGTGAGGACTGTGGTTGTGGCGCTTTTGTTTTCAGGCCCAGATAGCTGAGAAATCTTTGGGTTCTGCCTCTCAAAGTGTGGTCCAGGGAGCAGCAGCAAGAGCCCCCTGTGGGAGTTTCGTAGCAATGCAGGGTCTCGGGACCAGCGCACAATTTAGAGAATCAGGATCCGAATTGTAACAAGCTCTTGAGATAATTGCTTCCATCTTAACATTCCAGAAGCACTACTCTAAAGCTGTCTTTCTCAAAATGCCATTCCTAAACACTCAGAAATCTTCTCAAAAAGAAAATTCTCAAGCTCTGCCTGACTTGCAGCAGTACTGCATTGGGTTCTCTGTGGGTAAACCCAGGAATCTGCATTTTCAATAAGCACCCTAGGTTCTTGTGCACGTTGATGTCTGAAGACGACTGGAGGCAATTACATGGAGGCAGTCTGGGCAGGGTGGGAGATGTGGGCTGGAAATGGTATGATGACATGTAGCAACCGCAGCATATAGCAACCTGCTGTGTTGGGAGCAGTGGGGGTGGGATGGGCAATCCCGCAGATACATGAAGGAAACAAAGCTTTGTCTATCTCCAGAATCCCAGGGGTGTGGTGGCAGGGAGGCTGCCACATCTGTCCCCTCACTGTGGACCAATAAATCATGGAAACCCTTGACAATTGTGATTAGAATCTCATTTCTGTTCAGGGTCTCATAAAAGGCCATATCTGTCTCAGGGATACAGCAGTACTCGTGGTTGCTCAAGGCCAAAAAATGGGACTAATTTCCCTGTAAAAGAACCTGAAGAGTAAAAATGGTACCCTCTTCATCTGCAGTAGTGAAGGTCACCTGCCCCTTCCTGATATTTGAAGTCACCTCTATCATTGGGGAATTTTCATCAGAGTCAGTTTGGTTTTGGGGGTGTGAGAGTTCACTCAGTACTGTCCCCTGGTGACCCTACAGCCCAGATCCCCTCCATCTGGCAGTGGGAGGTCCTTCCCTTTCTTCCATTTGACTCTAGAGCCACCCCCAGAATGCAGTCTACCCAGTGTGAAGATGCCACCCTCCAGGGGTGGTCCCAGAGGAGAAGCCATCCTGAACCAGCGCATAGGGGTTGGTGGTAAATCCCTTAGGAGGAGCAGATGGTCCTAGCACAGAGCCCCTCATAGCCACATGTTCCCCATTCTCGGACACAGTAGTTTTAAGTGAGCAATGTCCTGGCTCAGGACCAGTTGCACAGCTAGAGAAAGCGTCCGAGGGCCAGAGCTCCCCTGGGCTGGAATAGGAGACCTAGATCCTCCCCCTCACTAGGCTCAGAGCCGATCCCTTCAGCCATCTGTTCCTCAGTTTCCTCTTGCACAGGATGAGAGAAGTCATTATCATTATTAATGATATTATGAAAAGAACTTAAATGTCCATGTCATCCTACAGTTTACAAAACACACATTTAAAGCTCTTGACAACTTAAATGTGATGTGGCAAAGGGAGAAAGTGTTACTTCTCCTTTAAGGGCAGGAGGGTGCGTCTCAGGAAGGTGAGGTGTTTGTGTCCAGTCACTTGGCATCTGAGGCAGAGGAGCAGCTCCAATGCGATCATTGGAGGATGCCCTATTTTTCCTATTTCCTGCATTCTCCTCACAAGGAAAGGGACCTTTCCAGACATCTTTATGCTTTAATTTTCTGTATTCATTTCAGTGGTTGTTGCTGTAGAAGCCATTTCTAAGTGAGGAGGTTGCCCTAGCCTGTAGTTCACGAAGACCCTACTATGCTTTGGCCTCTCTCTGGACTGATGGCCATGGCCCCTCAAAGAAATAGAAAAACATCATTTGCTTTCAAGTTTAGGTCTCAATTATTATTTCCTCCAGCAGAGAATCTCAAACTTTCTTCACTCTGCTCTTTTAAGCACAATTGCTCCCCCAACAAAGACTGCTGAGACTTTTTCATATTTCATTCACAAATACACATTGAACTTGTACAGAAGGAACTAGGGCTGTTTGCATGGACTGTGATCCCTCAATAGGGCCCTTAGCTTTGTGCACATAGGCCTTACCCTGGGTCACTTTTTCTAGCATATCTGCTCGTGTTCACAAGGTGAACTGTCCTGAAACTCATGCCCATTGTTGTAAGAACAAATTATATGACTTACAACATGCAGAACTCCTAAAGACTGGGGCATCCTTTTGATATCTAATCTTGATTCCTCACGTTCCCTCTAAATTAGTAACCTTTTTTGAAGAGGATTGAACTGGGACAATACGACATAAAACCTGCTACTAGACGGCCACCTCTTAGTGTTATTCTCACCCATCGCTTAAAACTCTATGATCAAATAACTTACACTCAATTGCAACCAGGAATAGACTCATCTCAGACAAGCCTGTATCTTCTGGAGGCCTGGCTCTGGCTCCATTGGGTCTCACTTTTTTCCTGTGAGGAAATGAAACAGAAAGAAGAGAGTCTTCAGCTTTTTTCCTGGGACCCTCAGGCTTTGTCCTTCCTTGAGAAGCAATGAAAAGTGCACTGGACTGGGAGTCAGCAGTCCTGGGTTTCCATCCACATTCTGCCACAGACCAACCTTCATGGCCGTTAAGAATCTATTTACCTCATCTGTACACGTGAGTTTAGAATGATTTTTAAGCACAAGCTCTAAACCCTAACATTTCCTGGCGATCATGACTTTCTGTAGCTCCACCCTCCTATTTGGTGATTTCTCAAGACTGAACAGACCAGGAAGCTGCCAGGTGTGTCAGGCACACATGCTTCAGTGGGGCCATCTCCAGTCCCAACAGGCAACGTGTGGCTACAGTAACGTGAGCACTGCCCGCAGTCGGCCCCCGAGGAGGAGAGAGCTGATCAGCAGTGCTTGAAGTCAGGCCTGGCCTCTCTGCCATTCCACGGCTCACACTCATGCCAGAAGCTCAAGTTGGGGTGGGGGTGTGTGACTCACGTTCCCTTCTTAGTCAGCCTCATGGGCCCTGCTGGCTTACAAATATCCTTCTATTATTTATTTATGGTTGTGCTGGGTCTTCTTTGCTGGGCACAGGCTTTCTCTGGTTTGGGTGAGTGGGGGCTACTGTTGATATGGTGCACAGCTTCTTCTTACAGTGGCTTCTCTTGTTGCGGAGCACAGATTCCAGGCATGCAGATTCAGTAGTTGCGGTGTGTGGGCTCAGTAGCCGTGGCCCCCAGGCTTAGTTTTTCTGAGGCATGTGGAATCTTCCTAGAGCAGGGATTGAACCCATGTCCCTGTATTGACACTTGGATTCTTAACCATTGACCTACCAGCAAGTCTGCAAACATCCTTTTATAAATCTCTCTCTTCCAGCTCCTTGTTTTACCCAAGATAATTGAAGCAGCACCCTGTCCATCTTCATTCTGTAACCCTGAGAGTGCGTGGACACAGGCCCCGTCAACAGAAATGATACCCTGGGCTTCCTGGGCTGCGGTTATTAGGCTCAGGCTGGTCTGTGCTTAGTGCTCAGAGGGAGACGGCTCTCGGTCCCTGCCCTGTACCTCTTCTGTATAACTTCTATTGCTCCTGGGCTGTGGACATGAAGGCCCTTCTGGGAGGGAGAGGACAGTGTTTGAACATAGGCTGCCTCCGTGTGCCGCCCTGTAGTTCTCTCCCGGGCTTGGTGGTGCCACTGCCTGCCCTGCGTCTGATTGACCCACATGTCCTCTGGATGCTGGACCTTAGGGTTGGAGAAGCAGCATGTGTGGTACAGAGAGCACAGACCCCCAATCAAAATAGAAACCAGACCGAGGTTAGGACTGTTCCTGGCTAACAGTCTATATGAGCTGTGTGACCTCAATGCATGTGTTCTTCTTCCTGAGTATCAATTTCCTGTGCATAGATACATGTTAGAGAATCTACCCTGGGTGCATTACAGTTAAGGAGATGTGAAATTATGAATGAAAAGACCTGCCCCGCAACAGTTGCAGAGTGATTTTTAAGTCGCATACACTGGACGCATGAAGGCGTCATTAATTCAGTACTGTCATGATGACCCCAAACTTCCTGATACTCTCCTCTTTTCCTGGTGAGCCTTCTAGGTGGATCTTAGTCACATTTATTTACTTAGAAATGTACTGGACATGATTGTCTTATCTTTCTATTGGGTTGGATTCCCTCATCTTTCAGCTGAAAAATATCAGAGAAGAAATCATATACTGACTGAGTTTCAGCAATATGACAATTCTTCAGTTTTCTAATCTCACAGAAGTTTAAAAAAATGATCTAGTTTTAAATAATGGAATCAAAACCAAAATTTAAATCAAAATCCATGGAAGTAAAGAGGACAGTTTTTCGCTCAACAGCTACAAGCTCTTTTCTGTTAGTCTCTGAGAATGGCTCTCAGGGATCCTTAGGACCTCAGGAAAGCCCTTCTCTGCTGGGCCTGTGGAGAGTTAAGGAGAATGCCACAAAGTGGGGATGAGGGGAAAAGGGCTAGAGAGCTTCCCTGCTCCTTTACTTAGAGTGGGAAGGAGAAGGCGCCTCATCGTTCTATATCAGGGGTAAATTCACTCTCTTTAGCCATAGTGTCCTGGATGTTTTTTCCTGGGGCTAAAACCATTCCCCGGATTGCCTGGTATTGCTCCAACACGTGACAAGGCCTGTGGAAGAAGAAATGGAGGCCTGATCACCATGGAGTAAGAGTTCAGCTACAAGAGGCAGAAGGGGCAGACATCTGGTCTGGAGCTGGCCCTGCCACTGCTGCGCTGCTGCGTCACTTCAGTTGTGTCCGACTCTGTGTGACCCCATAGACGGCAGCCCACCAGGCTCCCCCGTCCCTGGGATTCTCCAGGCAAGAACACTGGAGTGGGTTGCCATAGGTGACCCATTAAAGGCAACTTCCTGCTCAGTCGGCTCATAAGGTGGACTGGTTTTTCTCGTCCTTACTGGATCATTTTGAAAAATTGTAAAGTGCAATCCTGCCTCCAATTGTACTTTTCCCAATCCTAAAATACGATGCTGTGAAAGTGCTACACTCAATATGCCAGCAAATTTGGAAAACAGCAGTGGCCACAGGACTGGAAAAGGTCAGTTTTTATTCTAATCCCAAAGAAAGGCAATGCCAAAGAATGTTCAAACTACCTCACAATTGCACTCACCTCACACGTTAGTGAAGTAATGCTCAACATTCTCCAAGCTAGGTTTCAACAGTACATGAACTGAGAACTTCCAGATGTTCAAGTTAGATTTTAAAAAGGCAGAGGAACCAGAGATCAAACTGCCAATATCTGTTGGGTCATAGGAAAAGCAAGAGAATTCCAGAGAAGCATCTTCTTCTGCATCATTGACTACACCAAAGCCTTTGACGGTGTGGATAACAACAAACTGGAAAATTCTGAAAGAGATGAGAGTACCAGACCACCTTACCTGTCTCCTAAGAAACCTGTATGCAGGTGAAGAAGCAACAGTTAGAGCCGGACATGGAACAATGGACTGGTTTCAAATTGGGAAAGGAGTACATCAAGGCTGTACATTGTCACCCTGTTTATTTAACTTATATGCGGAGTACATCATGTGAAATGAGGGCTGGATGTAGCACAAGCTGGAATCAGGATTGTGAGGAGAAATATCAACAATCTCAGATATGCAGATGACACTAACCTTATGTCAGAAAGTGAAGAGGAACTAAAGAGCCTCTTGATGAAGGTGAAAGAGGAGAGTGAAAAAGTTGGCTTAAAACTCAACATTCAGAAAACTAAGATCATGGCATCTGGTCCCATCACTTGATGGCAAATAGATGAGGAAACAATGGAAACAGTGACAGAATTTATTTTCTTGGGCTCCAAAATCACTGCAGATGGTGACTGCAGCCATGAAATTAAAAGGCACTTGCTCCTTGGAAGAAAAGCTATGACCAACTTAGACAGCATATTAAAAATCTGAGACATTACTTTGCTGACAAAGGTCTGAGTGAGTGAGTGAAGTCGCTCAGTCGTGTCCGACTCTTTGCGACCCCATGGACTGTAGCGTAGCCTACCAGGCTTCTCCGTCCATGGGATTCTCCAGGCAAGAGTACTGGAGTGGGTTACCATTTCCTTCTCCAGAGGATCTTCCCAACCCAGGGATCGAACCCGGGTCTCCCGCATTGGAGGCAGACGCTTTAACCTCTGAGCCACCAGGGAAGCCCAAAGGTCTATATAGTCAAAACTGTGATTTTTCCAGTAGTCATGTATGGATGTGAGAATTGGACCATAAAGAAAGCTGAGGGCCAAAGGATTGATGCTTTTGAACTGTGATGTTGGAGAAAATTCTTGAGAGTCCCTTGGACTTCAAAGAGATCAAACCAGTCAATCTTAAAGGAAATCAACCCTGAATATTCATTGGAAAAACTGATGCTGAAGCTGAATCTCCAATACTTTGGCTACCTGATGCATGGAGTCAACTTATTGGAAAAGACCTTGATGCTGGGCAAGATTGAAGGCAAGAGGAGGGGTCGACAGAGGATGAGATGGTTGAATGGCATCACCAACTCAATGGACATGAGTTTGAGCAAGCTCTGGGAGCTGGTGATGGTCAGGGGAGCCTGACGTGCTGCAGCCCATGGGGATGGGGTTGCAAAGAGCCAGACACGACTGAGTACATGAACAACAACCCGTGCTAGTAAGGTCATGCTTAAAATCCTGCGTGCTGGGCCTCAGAATAATGTGAATCAAGAACTTCAGGTGTCCAAGCTGGGTTTAGAAAAGGCAGAGGAGCCAGAGATCAAATTACCAACATTTGCTGGATCACGGAGAAAGCAAGGGAATTCCAGAAAAACATCTGCCTCTCTTTCACTGACTACACTAAAGCCTTTGCCTGTGTGGGTCATGACATGCTGCTGAAAGCTCTGTGGTCACCGTGCTGTACTCTTTTTCAATCCTGAACCCCTCTGTTGTTATACAAGGGTTCTAACTGTTGCTTCTTGACCCACATACAGGTATTTCGGGAGATAGATAAGGTGGTCTTGTACTCCCATCTCTCTAAGAGCTTTCCACAGAAAGATTTTCTCTTCTTGGGCTCTAAAATCACTGCAGATGGTGACTGCAGCCATGAAATCAGAAGATGATTACTTCTTGGCAGGAAAGCTATGACAATCCTAGCCAGTGTGTTGAAAAGCAGAGACATCACTCTGCCGACAAACGTCCCTATGGTCAAGTCTATGATATTCCTAGTGGTCACATACATTTGTGAGAGCTGAATCATAAAGAAGGCAGAAAGCCAAAGGATTGATGCCTTCAAACTGTGGTGCTGCAGAAGACTCCTGAGAGTCCCTTGGACAGCAAGGAGATCAAATCAGTCAGGAAATCAACCCTGAATACTCATTTGAAGGGCTGATGCTGAAGATGAAACACCAATATTTTGGTCACCTTATGTGAACAGCCAACTCATTGGAAAAGTCCCTGATGTTGGGAAAGATTGAGGGCAGAAGGAAAAGAGAATGTCAGAGGATGAGATGGCTGGATGGCATCACTAATGCATCGGACATGAACTTGGGCAAACTCCAAGGGATGGTGAGGGACAAGGAGGCCTGGTGTGCTGCAGTCCATGGGGTCACAAAGAGTTGGATATGACTGGGACTGAACAACATAGCACTTGTTAGAACAACTTTATTGGAATATAATTCACCCACTGAAGAGTGTCAATTTTAGCATATTCACAGAGAGATGTGACCATCTCCATGCAATCAATTTTGGAAGGTTTTCATAACCCAGAAGCATTTTTAGAATGTTGTTATCCCGGTACCAACTTCCCAGGTGGCTCAGTGGTAAAGAATCTGCCTGCAATGCAGGAGAATCAGGAGACACAGGTTTGATCCCTGGGTCACGAAATCCCTTGGAAAAGAAAATGGCAACTCACTCAAGTATTCTTGGAAAATTGCATGGACAGAGGAGTCTTGCAGGCTACAGTCTGAAGGGTCACAAAGAGTTGGACATGAACGAGAGACTGAGCGTGCAAGCAAGCATTGAGGTACCAATTTATTCCTGGGCAGTCAGCCCCTATTTCCCTTCAACATTCCCCTCATCTCTAGACAAACACTAAGCTACTTTCTGTCTAAATGGATTTGCTTATAAATCCTATATAAAATCCAACAATTAATATGATCTTCTATTCTTGTTTTCTTTTGCAGAGCATAATGTATTCAAGGCTCACCCACGCTAGGCATCCATGTACTAGACATCTGTACTTCCTTCTTTTCATTTTCAAATAATTTTCCAATACAGGTTTGTACCACTTTTATTTATTCATTCATGAAGGGATGGAGATTTATTTCTGCTGTTTGGCTATCATTAATGCTGTTGTGAGTGTCACGTATAAACTTTTGTGTGGACAGATGTTTTAATTTTTCCCAGGTAAATATCTAGGAATGGAATTTATTTATGAGTCATAGAGTAACAATAGGTTCAAACTTGAAAGAACTTCCAGATTGTTTTCCAAAGTGGTAGCACCTTTTTGTATTCTCACTAGCAGGTTCCAAATTCTTCACATCCTTTCTGAGGATATGAATCTTGGCTTCTGGATTTTCACAGAGAGGATGTCTCTTATGGTCTCCAGGCGAATAAACTCTGGGTTACATTTCCTATTACAGCTCATAAGCTTGAGCAAACCAAGGGGAATATTTTTCCAGATTTGGCTAATTCCCTAAGGATAAAAACAACTTCTCCCTCTGAAATATTGCCCACATTTATATTTTGGCCTAAACATTTATTCTCTTGGTACTGTACTTATGGAAGCTTTTTATACTTAATCTATTATTTTTATTTGCTTTCACTGGATAAATAAGCCTTAAAACTAGGCCAACTATGTTACTAAAAATGGAATCTCCAAGGCCTATTTTTTCAATCCTGCTATTTTTCTGGCACCAGGGTAGTTGCCCGAATACAAGTCCATCAAAACCAATGATACTTTATGTCTTCTGTGAGCCAGTGTTGGTTTGTGACACGCTTGTTATCAGCTCACAGTAAGAAACATACAGACATTGAAAGTGAACATAAGCAAATAAACTACCTTATCTTGACCCAGACTGGTAATTGCCAAGAAAAAGATGAGCATTTTTATCATGTCATTGGATCTGCTAAGACTGTTGGAGTATTAGTCCTCATGGACTAGAGATTGTAGCTTGGTGTCTAAAATAGTACTTTTAAAAGACATTTGTGTGGGTCACATGTAAATTGATCAATTTTATAGATACTTCCCCCATAAAAATGCATATACAAAGAAATACAAAAGTTCAGTTTAGTTGCTCAGTCGTATCCGACTCTTTGCAACCCCATGGACTGCAGCACAGCAGGCTTCCCTGTCCACTGCAAACTCCCAGAGTTTGCTCAAACTCATGTCCATTGGGTTGGTGATGCCACCCAACCATCTCATCATCTGTCATCCCCTTCTCCTCTTGCCTTCAATGTTGCCCAGAATCAGGGTCTTTTCCAATGAGTCAGTTCTTCGCATCAGGTGGCCAAAGTATTGGAGTTTCAGCTTTAGCATCAGTCCTTTATTAGTCCTCATGGACTAGAGATTGTAGCTTGGTGTTTAAACTAGTACTTTTAAAAGACATTTGTGTGGGTCACATGTAAATTGATCAATTTTATAGATACTTTCCCCATAAAAATGCATATACAAAGAAATACAAAAGTTCAGTTTAGTTGCTCAGTCGTATCTGACTCTTTGCAACCCCATGGACTGCAACACAGCAGGCTTCCCTGTCCATCGCAAACACCCAGAGTTTGCTCATACTCATGTCCATTGGGTTGGTGATGCCACCCAACCATCTCATCATCTGTCATCCCCTTCTCCTCTTGCCTTCAATGTTGCCCAGAATCAGGGTCTTTTCCAATGAGTCAGTTCTTCGCATCAGGTGGCCAAAGTATTGGAGTTTCAGCTTTAGCATCAGTCCTTCCAATGAATATTCAGGACAGATTTCCTTTAGGATGGACTGAATGGATCTCCTTGCAGTTCAAGGGACTCTCAAAAGTCTTCTCCAACACCACAGTCCAAGAGCATCAATACTCTGGTGCTCAGCCTTCTTTATGGTCCAACTTTCACATCCCTACATGACTACTGGAAAAACCATAGCTTTGCCCAGATAGACATTTGTTGGCAAAGTAATGTCTCTGCTTTTGAATATGCTGTCTAGGTTGGTCATAGCTTTTCTTCCAAGGAGTAAGCGTCTTTTAATTTCATGGCTGCAGTCACTATCTGCAGTGATTTTGGAGCCCCCCCAAATAAAGTCTGTCACTGTTTCCATTGTTTCCCTATCTATTTGCCATGAAATGATGGGACTGGATGCCATGATCTTAGTTTTCTGAATGTTGAATTTTAAGCCAACTTTTTCACTCTCCCCTTCCATGTTCATCAAGAAGGTCCTCAGTTCCTCTTCGGTTTCTGCTATAAAGGTGGTGTCATCTGCATATCTGTGGTTACTGATATTTCTCCCAGCAATCCTGATTCCAGCTTGTGCTTCATCCAGCCCAGCATCTTGCATGATGTACTCTGCCTTAGGGCTTCCCTGATAGCTCAGTTGGTAAAGAATCTGCCTGCAATTCAGGAGACCCCGGTTCGATTCCTGGGTTGGGAAAATCCCCTGGAGAAGGGAAAGGCTACCCACTCCAGTATTCTGGCCTAGAGAATTCCATGGACAGTCCATGGGGTAGCAGAGACTCAGACACAACTGAGCCACTTTCACTTTCACTATTGACTCTGTGTATAAGTTAAATGAGCAGGGTGACAATATACAGTCTTGATGTTCCTCTTTTCCAATTTGGAAGCAGTCTGTTGTCCATGTCTGGTTCTAATTGTTGCCTGTTGACCTGCATACAGTTTTCTCAGGAGGCAGGTAAGGTGTTCTGGTATTCCCATCTCTTGAAGAATTTTCCACAGTTTGTTGTGATCCATAAAAAGATTTTGATGTAGTCAATAAAGCTGAAGTAGATGCTTTTCTGGAACTTTCTTGCTTTTTCTATAAACCAATGGATGTTGGCACTTTGATCTCTGGTTCCTCCTCCTTTTCTAAATCCAGCTTGTACATCTGGAAGTTCTAGGTTCACATATTGTTGAAGCCTAGCTTGGAGAATTTTGAGCATTACTTTGCTCGCCTGTGAGATGAGTGCTATAGTGCAGTAGTTTGAATGTTCTTTGGTATTGCCTTTCTTTGGCATTGCCTAACTTACAAAATTAACATGCAATAAAATGTCAGTATATGTGTATGGGTCCCATGAAGACTTATAGATCTTCTTTTTTAAGCCGGGAAAGAGACAACGGCAGCTGGAGGACATTTTGAGTAATCATTTCATCATTCAGAAGTGCACTCTGCTTATCTGAGAGTATAAACTAGAGTAGACAGAACCTGGCTCTCATAATGCAACATCACAAAAGAAGATGAAAGACATCATTGATTCATTCGTCCAACCTGACTGGTTACAATGTAGCAGACCAAGTTCTGATCTAGATCACTGCTCAAAACGATTGAAATTTGTCATTCTTTCCCCTCCCTCACTCTCCTTCTCCAACCCCAGAATCTGTACCCTCTTCCCAAATGAGGGGAATTTCACACTTGATGATCTTGGTGGAAGGCAGACAGCTTCCTCCATTATACAGAAAACCTTGTTTCCTAAATATTCCTGCAGGTAGAAAGAGGCTGAGGCTCCACCAGGCAGGTTACCACATGCTGGACTCTTCCTTAGGACATGGTGCCCCAGAGAGACTGGAACTGCACTGAATGCCTTAGGCACACGTGGCACACGGGGCAGAGGCAGCAGGGTGTCGTCTAGGTGTCAGGAGCAGCAGAGAGCAGATCTGGCCACAGGGTCCGTTGTCCAGCATCAGGCTGACAGTGCTGTGAACAGGGGTATCTGTGCTCACCTGCAGGGGAAGGGGTTCCTGTGTGGGACCCGACCCGGGTGGGGTTGAGGATTCTGTTCCCAGCTGTGGCCTCAGGGCTGTTCAGTGGATTTCCCTGAAATAAACCCCAAACCGCAAGTGTGCCTCTCTCTGTTCCATTTAGTACAATTCAAAATTTTTTTTTACCCCTCCCAGAACTACCTAAGAATACCATGCAGGGAAGTCTCAAAGAAGAAGGATTCAGAGACTTTTCCTTCTGCTTTATTATGATTGATATACAATATTGAGTCAGTTTATGGTGTACAGTTGTTGATTTGATATATTCTGTACTGCAAGATAATCGCCACCATAGCTTTGTCTGACACCTGAATCCTGTCCCATAATGACCTCTTCTGTGTGTGTGGAGAAAAGTTAGATCTGCTCTCTCAGCAACTCAGAGACTCTCTTTATGGTGAGCTGATAATCACTTCCCAAATTTTCAGCCTGGTGATGACACATGGCAGAAATAACATGTAACTCATACCAAATGTTTTGTCTTTTTCCTCTCAGGAAAGAAACATTTCAATGTGTGTTTAAGACCCCTCCCCACCTTAATCATTCTCTGATCTTTAATGTCAGTGGATCCCAGTCTGCTCAGGACTGCTTGTAGATCTTGTTACAAAATACTCAGGACTCTTCCCAGATCCACCATCTAGAGTGTAGGGCTCAGAGTCCGAGAGTCTATTATGAATGAGCCGTACAGGGAGGCTGGTGCACAGCCGGGTGGGAATCCAGATCTGTGTTCCTGCTATGAAATGTGTGATCCAAAGATCAGCATCAACCGTGCTATAAGTCTGTTCCAGACCTTCTGTCTCTAGGAGGAGTGCAGGTGAAGGACATTCCTTCAGGTCCTTCAGGACCCCTTTCCATGTGCTATCTAGATGTCAGAATGGTGCCGTCTGCTCAGGTGTGTGGTCTGATCAGTTCCCACGGCACAGGAGATTCAGGATTCCGTCCTCATCCCTTTGTTTCTGTAGCCAATTCTCCTCTCATCTGTGACCTCATCTGTTCTCAAGGCTTTGAACATCATTTATATGGTGTCACTTCTTCCATCTATTTCTCCAGTCAAATCATCTCACCTAAATCCTAGACTAGTAAACCCAACTCAGTTGCCACTTTATTAAACCAAGTGCTGATGGCGATGCCTCCTCAAACATGCTCCTTCCAGAGTCCCCTCATTTCCACTGTAGGCGCCCCACGTTTACTTGCAAATCTCAAAATTTACTTTCTTCCTTCACTCTTTCTCATAACTCAGATTTAATCCTCTAGGATGTGCTGTAAAATGCATTTTCAGAATAGATCAAGAATCCACTCACTGACCACTATCTTCCCTGCTCACACCCCAGACAAGCAGCAGCCTCCCCAGCCTGGACCCTGCGCTGTTTCCCTCAGGCCCCTCTGCGCCTCCCTCGCCCTTCACCTCCTGCCTCTGCACAGCAGCCTGGCTGACGCTTCGAGAGCAGGCACAGCAGGTCCTGCTCTGTTCCTATGACTCCACAGCTTACTGAGATAAAAGCAACCCCCTCTAACAGCCTGGAGGCCCACAGGGTCTGGCCGGACATGGGATCTCATCGCAATTCCTTTTCCTTCAGCCCCAGCTGCCTCCTGGCTCTCCCTTGAACACAGACACTCTCCTGCCCTTGTGTATTTGCCCTGGAGGCTCCCTGCCTGGAGAGAACCTCCCCTAGACCTCCTTGTGGACATTGCTTCATGTCCTTCACATCTTTACTTAAATGTCACCTTTTCAATGAGGCCCACTGTCCACCCTAGTAACACAGCCACCTTCCCTGTCCCCACACACTCATACCTGGGTCACCTTCCTCAGAGCACCTACCAACCTGTAAGGGAAACACTCCCTCAATTTCTAGGTTCATAGTCATGCTCTGCCCCTTCCCCCTAGAACACACTGCACATGGAGGACACGGTTTGTCCGTTGTTAGTTCACTGAGCTCTCCTAGATGCAGAAAGAGTGTGTCATGTCGCTGTCACACAACAAATATCAGTTGAATGGTCAGTAAAGCGCTTCCCTTTTCCAGAGACAGTGTCTTTATTGATGTGACCTCAGGCCACATGATGTCTCGTGGCAGTTACAGCACAACATCCATTCGCACTGACCTCAGTGCTGCTTGTATTTTACTCACAAAGGTTGATCTCCCTTCCCTCCCACACCGATCAGCCTGCACACCACACACAAGTCTCTTTATCTCTTCAGAAAGGAAGATCCTTCGCTTCCAGCTCTTATATTCAACCTGCTATGCTTTTTATTATACTCTGCTTCCTAAATCCACGAGTTGAGATGGGAGCCAACAGTAGCTTTAGAACATGTAAGGGCAGAAGAGGGGGCAGACTGCAGATAATAGACAAGTCCAGCAAGAATTAAGTCAAGATATGAAACTATTGGGTCCCTCCTCTTTGCAAGTTCCATCACGGGGTTCCTTTAAAAAGATGAAGAAAAGTTGGAAAGAAGAATCCAGCAAAATCTCTAGAAGAAGGGCAAGAGCTGGATGACTCTGAAAATTCTCTCTTGACACTGAGAATCCTGTGTGCATGGACCCCTTGGACTTGTGGGGACAGTGACAGGCAACGTGACCCCTGCTGCTGTCAGAGTTGGGGTCACCCAGAGAAGAATGAGATCAGGACTCTACACACGAAATACAACAGTCATTACACCAACAGGAATAAACAATAACTAAATAATGAAAATATAAAAACATTCAAAAAAAGACAGGAGCTAAGTATTGGACCAAGGCCTGATCCTTGGGTAACTGTTTAAGAAACACACCCTGCCCATGTTCCTGGAAATACAACCAGGCCCAGGTGACTTCTGAGTCCATGATCACAGGCCTTGGTGGGACAAGGATTTACTGAAGGGACAAGGACAATGGACTGGAGGAGAGGACCCAGCCCAGGAGTGACCATGGGTGGTGCATGGGCAGTCCAATGCATGCCCACCATGCACTGATCACTGGGCACAGGCCCTGTCCACACTCAGCTCCTCACAGCCTCTGCCTGTCCCTCTTGCAGCTGACTCAGCACACCAAATGTGGATGGATCTGGAAGGTTTACAGTGTTTCAATTTATTTCCTGTTTCAAACTTTAGGAATCCTCACCTTTACTATCCAATTCCCCTTCATGGCACTAATTAGAAAAAACAAATTCATATATACAGATTTAATTTTCAATAATTTTGAAATAAGATATCATTATTCAGTGCATATAAAGCAAAGACAGGGATAGACATGGTCCAGTCCCGTCTCTGCTGGAACAGGACAGTGGATCAGGAAAGAGAACACAGGTCAGGGTGGGGAGGGGCAGCAGTGGGGAGAGGCAGCAGTGGGCATGGGTGGGCCAGTCTCCCCACCTCCTCACGTTATGCTAATAGGAGCACAGACACATTCAGATGCAGCTGCAGAAAAGGGGTCCAGGGAATCTGATGTCACATAGTGGGATGAAGCATCACTCAGTCCCCACAAGGCAGCTGTCTCACACTGTGAGAGAAAAGAATCAGGAACCAGTTCAGGTCAGTCATGTAAGGGCTGACATTCTCCACAGCCCCCCACACGCTCACATGTCCCATTCAGAGACCCCCGCCACCCAGTGTGTCCCCTCTGCCCCAATCCCCCTTCCAATCTAGACACTCCAGGGTCTCACCTTTAGGAACCGTGAGAGACACATCAGAGCCCTGGGCACTATCATTCCCTGGGGAAGAATAAGACCAGGATGTGGTCAGAACCCACAGGAGAGAAACTAGAAAAGGAACTTTGAGGATGGTGAGCCCCCGATGGCCTCCTGTCTGCACCCTCACAAGGCTCTCAGGAATCATCCCCTCCATACTTACTTGAAGCCTGGATATAATTCCCTCCTTTTTCACCTGTTGGAAGAAAATACAATGTGAGAGGCCAGGGAGAAGACTGAGTCATGTAATGCTAGAGGAACCCCTAGTCCTGGACCCCAGAGAACTTTCTGGAACTGTGGCCAAAGCTCATGCTAGGATAGGGAACACAGAGAAGGGAGACGTGTAAGGACTGGACCAGCTGCCCTCATGGAGGTCTGTCCTCAGCAAGGACCTCCCTTCTGACGTTCAAGTGCTGGAAACCTGGTTCCCAACTGGAATTAGGAAGGTGAAAATTTCACTTTCATTTTAGCATGTGCTTTAGAAAAGGAAAACGTTAGCATCAGATCCAGACTCCACATGTGTGTGGAGGGTACTTTCCAGTAGCCAGGCAGGTAAACCTCTACTTGGGCTTGAAACCCCCAGTGAGACAAGAAAACTCAGGGCCCTCCCTCCCTTCCCTACCTGAGCGTTTCTTCCTCCAGATCACAGCTCCAGCCACCACAGCCACCATGAGGAGAACCAGGCCAACAATGATGCCCATGGTGAGGAAGGAGGTCTGAGGAGGTTCTGTGGAGGCAAGGGAAGAGGCCCTGACCTCAGCTTGAGTCCTGACCTTGCTGAACTGAGTCCTGAAGGGCTCCTGCTTTATCTGAGAGGAAGCTCCATTCCTACCCCCTGCTTACCCCATCTAAGGGTGAGGGGCTCCTGAAGCCCCTCGTGCTGCACACGGCACGTGTATCTCTGCTCCTCTCCAGAAGGCACTACCAGGGCCGCCCACTTCTGGAAGGTCCTGTCCCCTGAAGGCCTGGTCTCCACAAGCTCCATGTCCTGGGTCTGGTCCTCCCCCTCGCGCTGCCAGGTCAGTGAGATCTCCTCAGGGTAGAAGCCCAGGGCCCAGCACCTCAGGGTGACCTCACGGTCAGAGATGGGGTGATGGGTCACATGTGCCTTCGGAGGGTCTGAGGAAGAATCAGAAAATTCACAGTTTGTGTAACCTCCATGGGTCACTGAAGCAGTGTCACGTGACTATCCTGAGGAAGGACAGAACAGTGAGTTTATCCCCAGCATTACTGAGGTATACTTAACAAAAATTGTACACATTTAGAGTGTACTACATGTTGCTTTACTATATATGTACACTGTGAAGGTAATTAAGGTATTCCTCAACTGACTTTATGTGTCTGTTTGACAGGGATGATGAGAATGATTGAGATCAATTTTAAAGTATATAATAGTCACCAGGCTGTACATCAGATCCCCAGACGTATTACAAACTTTTTTACCCTCTGAGCTATGGAACATTCAGGACCATGGTTTTGAAAAAAGCAGCACAAGAGCTACATAACAGCCTCATCTCAGAGATCAGGGATGATCTATATTAGTCCTTGGAAATTTCTAGAATGAGAGACTAGGATAGGAGCTCTAAAAATGTGAGGGGGAGAATATAGGCTAAAGGTCCTGAGTCTCGTGGAGGCTGAGTGACTCAGAAAAGCTGGAGTCAGGCCTCCTGAGATGCTCTCAGGGTGAGAACAGGCCCTGAGAGAGAAAGTCATGGATCACAAGATGGCGGCCAGGGTCAAAGGGCACCGCTGCCCAGCTACCGCAGGGATGGTTTCCTTCCTGCTTCTTCCTCAAAGACTGGATTCCTTGATTGTCCTTCAGAGAAGTGGGGCCACTGGTGACCGTCTT
>SJYT01079253.1:0-10932 GCA_006410635.1 Cephalophus harveyi | reverse complement strand
CTGATCCCAATACTCCGGCCCCTCCTGCTCCACCCACCGCGCCCGCGGCTCCATCCTCGGATCCGGGGCGTCGCTGTCGAACCGCACGAACTGCGTGTCGTCCACGTAGCCGACGGCGATGAAGCGGGGCTCCCCGCGGCCGGGCCGGGACACGGCGGTGTAGAAATACCTCATGGAGTGGGAGCCTGGGGGCGGGAGGGGTGAGACCCGGCCCGACCTCCTCGCGCGCGGGTCCCGGGTCCGAGGTGAGGGGCCCGGGAGGGAGGAGGGGGCGGAGGGCCAGGGAGATGGAAGAGGTCGAAGAGCGGCCCGAACTCCGGAGGGGGAAGAGGAGAGGGGTCGGGAAGCGAGGGAGGGACAGGCCGGGCCCGGGGAGGGGGGGTCTGGGCAGGGGCGTCGGGGTCGCTCCGTGTCTGGGGTCCTGCCCCCCAGACTCCCGGGCGGCCCCCTCGCCCCTCCGCGCAGAGGCCGTTCCCTTCCGACCCCGCACTCACCGGCCCGGGTCTCGGCCAGGACCAGGAGCCCCGAGAGCAGCTGGAGGAGGGCTCGCGGCCCCAAGACTCGCATCCTCTGGGTCTGGGAAGAAGCGGAGTCTGGGCGGGTCGGTGGAGACTTTGTAACCGGGATCCGCGGAGAAGCTGATTGGTTTTTCTAGAAACCGGGCACCCAGTGGCAGTGAGAACTGGGGCCGCATCACGAGTGTCCAGGCAGGAGGGCTCGACACAGGTTGTGAGAGAGAAAGTGAAACTCAACGAGACGGGGAATCCCCAACATGGAGCGTCCCAGCCCCAGACACCGCCCTTGACCCTGAGATCCTGAACCGCTCGCCCTCCAAGAACCTGGAATTTTGCCCTAATCCCTCCCCTCCTGCCAGGTAGAATGTTTAAATTACCGAATAATTGCACTCATCTCACACGCTAGTAAAGTAATGCTCAAAATTCTCCAAACCAGGCTGCAACAGATCCGGAACCCTGAACTTTCCGATGTTGAAGCAGAATTTAGAAAAGTCAGAGGAGCCAAGACATCCAAGTGGAACATGGAAAAAGCAAGAGAGAAAACATCTACTTCTGCTTTATTGACTGACAAAGCCTTTGGTCGTGTGGATCAAAAAAAAAAACAAACAAACAAAAACCCAGTGGAAAAATCTTCAAGAGACAGAAATACCAGACTACCTGACCTGCCTTCTGAGAAATCTGTATGCAGGTCAGGAAGCTACAGTTATAACCGGACATGGAACAACAGACTGGTTCCAAATTGGGAACGAGCATGTCAAGCTGTCGGACACGACTGAGCGACTGAACTGAACTGAACTGATGTCAAGCTGTATATTGTCACCCTGCTTATTTAACTTACATGCAGAGTACATCATGTGAAATGCTGGGCTGGATGAAGCACAAGCTGGAATCAAGATTGCCAGGAGAAATATCAATAACCTCAGATATTCTGTATGCAGGTCAAGAAGCTACAGTTATAACCGGACATGGAACAACAGACTGGTTCCAAATTGGGAACGAGCATGTCAAGCTGTCCGACACGACTGAGCGACTGAACTGAACTGAACTGATGTCAAGCTGTATATTGTCACCCTGCTTATTTAACTTACATGCAGAGTACATCATGTGAAATGCTGGGCTGGATGAAGCACAAGCTGGAATCAAGATTGCCAGGAGAAATATCAATAACCTCAGATATGCAGATGATAATCACTTTTATGGCAGAAAGTGAAAAAGAACTAAAGAGCCTCTTGATGAAAGTGAAAGAGGAGAGTGAAAAAGTTGGCTTAAAACTCAACATTCAGAAAACTAAGATATGGCAATTCGTACCATCACTTCATGGAAAATAAACGGGGAAACAATGGAAACAGTGGCAGACGTTATTATTATTATTATTATTATTGGCTCTAAAATCACTGCAGATGGTGAGTGCAACCATGAAAGTAAAAGATGCTTGCTGCTTGGAAGAAAACATATGACCAACCTAGACAGCATATTAAAAATCAGAGACATTACTTATTCAACAAAGGTCTGTCTATTCAAGGCTATGGTTTTTCCAGTAGTCATGTATGGATGTGAGAGTTGGACTGTAAAGAAAGCTGGGTGCCGAAAAATTGATGCTTTTGAACTGTGGTGTTGGAGAAGACTCTTGAAAGTCCCTTGGACTGCAAGGAGATTCATCCAGGAAATCGGAAAGGAAATCAGTCCTGAATATTCATTGGAAGGACTGATATTGAAGCTGAAGCTTAATACTTTGGCCACCTGATGGGACAAACTGACTCATTGGAGAAGTCCCTGACGCTGGGCAAGGTTGAAGGCAGGAGGAGAAGGGTATGACAGAGGTTAAGATGGTTGGATAACATCACTGACTTGATGGACATAAGTCTGAGCAAACTCCAGGAGATAGTGATGGACGGGAGGCCTGGCGTCCTGCAGTTCATGGGGTCACAAAGAGTCTGACATGACTGAGTGATTGAACTGAACTCCCCTCCTGCACCAAGAACTCTTTGTCCCACTGTCTCCCCGAGTTCTAGCTCTGGGGCTGTTTGCCATTTTGATTGAAATATCTACACAATCTTACAAATTAGTGAGGACCCTAAGGATAGTATTATGTGACCACTTCTATGCATATTTTCCTTACTATGAATAATACATTAAAGATTTTTGTTTGTTTATTTAGAATAATATGAATAACCCATGCATTTAATATGAATAACTATTTCCCAAAATAAACAGAATAGTGAGAAATATAGAGCTTTTATTTTCTCCAAGTATCTTTCCTGTCTCTTTCACTGGAAGATCACTGGATTTTCAGGTTTGCGTCTGCATTCAATCTGTTATTTTGATTGTCGTCTGTGAAAGTGAAAAAGCCCTCACATACGTAGGAGTAGTATTTTTTAATAATCTTTTCAGATAATCGTGGATGTTCATTTTGGATACAAAACTGCTGCTAAGTCACTTCAGTCGTGTCCGACTCTGTGCGACCCCGTAGACGGCAGCCCACCAGGCTCCCCCGTTCCTGGGATTCTCCAGGCAAGAACACTGGAGTGGGTTGCCATTTCCTTCTCCAATGCAGGAAAGTGAAAAGTGAAAGTGAAGTCGCTCAGTCGCGTCCGACCCTCAGCGACCCCATGGACTGCAGCCTTCCAGGCTACTCCGTCCATGGGATTTTCCAGGCAAGAGTACTGGAGTGGATTGCCAATGCCTTCTCCGGGATACAAAACTAAAACTATACAAATTGTAGTTTCTCAAAGGTTTCCCCCCACCTCCCTCCTCAGTGGACCTGAACAATGTCATTGACTATTTTCTATTCTGTTACATTAAAATCCATAAGCCTATTTTGCTCATTGAACATCTCTTGTACTAATACAAGATTTTTACAAAGTAATACATTGTTTCACTAAATTATACAGATCTCTCTGCTCATTCATTCTTTCAATAACAGTTGTTTCCCATGAAAAAGAGGTTAGTTCAGCTCACAGAGTTTTTCCTTGGGCCCTAGAACTTTGAAATGTAGTAGAAGTGCTTGATGTGTACACAGAAGATACTTTTAAAATGTGTATTTAAGAATGATGATTAGGAAACAAGCATTTTTATTTATTTTTAAAAGTTTATTTTATTGAAGGATATTTGATTTATAATGTTAATTTCTGCTGTACAGCAGAGTGATTCACTTATACATGTGTATATATATTCTTTTTCATATATATTTTTTATTTTGGTTTATTAAGGACAGATAGAATTTTTAATGTGTCATTGTGGCTGTTTTAAAGCAAACCGGATTATTATTTTTCTTTTTTCTGCAAGAAAGTTTTGGTGAAAATCATTACTAGTGCAGTTTGCTACCATAGTCTCTGTTACTGCTAAGTTATACATCAAAGCAAATGTCAACATACGGAGAAGTCAAATAATATCTGAGTGATGCTATGAAAGTAGTTTTCACCTCAGGGATCTCATGAAAGGGTCTCAGTGACATCAAGGGTTCCACAGACCACACTCTGAGAACTGCTGTTCTGAATGAACCAGGGCATCTCCCATCTGATCCCTGCCTTTGCCTCCTCTTCATTTTGGAAAATGCTTTTACCTGAGCTGGACTCCCTGCCTCCCCAAACTTAACTGAGGGCCCTGCCACTGGGCTCCTCTAGGAGAGAACTCACCCCCTAGAAAGTGATGCCAGAGAGTATCCTCAGTCTGGGAAGGGAGGTCGAGGGACAGGTGTTTTCCCTTGGGAACTGGGAACAGTTTGTACCTGAAGGTGCCAGACCCACTCATAATCTAGTTTGATTTTGTTATACACCAGCTTAATATGTATTCATATCCCAGATAGAAATCTGACGTAGTGTCTAAGAAAAATATTATTGGCCCTTTCATCTAACGTGGTCTAATGCACGTGGCCCACAAACCATGAAGAGCAGTCCATTCCAACAGAACATTCTGTGGTGAAAGAATTTCCTGTGTCTGTGCTGTCCACTCAGGTGGCCAGTAGCTACATGAGGCTATTTAGCACCTTAAAGTGTCTGTTGTGCTGAGCACATTTATTTATTTTAATTTGAATAGCAATATGTGGCTACTAGCTAGCATACTGGTCAATGCATATCTAGAATGTTGTTAATTAATCTCCTCTTTCGCCTAAAAGATCCTGTGTGACTCATAGGCTGGTGCACATTAAAATAATCTTAATACTGAAGTCATAAATTTGTCTGTGCAGGTTTTAGACATAGCTTTAAAATACAGCATGCTCTGAAAGTTTCTTTAATGTGTATTTTAACAGATAGAGTGTTCAGACATTAGCCAAACCATGGTTTATCACCTTAAGGTCGTAAGTGTTCAAAACTGCCCATTACTGCTAGTTGTCCAATAATGATAAATGGGTATAATCCTTGATCTCTTGGTGTTTTCCTTAACCTGGTAAACATAAGGACACACAGAAGTTATCAACTGAACACAACAGATATCAATACTTCGTAGGACTTGTAAAGTTGTGAAGCAGAAGATGCAACATTAGAATCCAGCACCTTATAACTTTTTACTTACTACTCCTGCTATACTTTCTCTCCAAATTCCATCAGTTCTGTTTCCCTTCACCCTTGGACCCCTCTCTCCTAGACAAAAATATACATGATTTTTTTACTCTTGTGGAATGAAGCATTTTATGACCCATAGATGAAAAGCCATCAAAATACATAAATCTTCCCTATGTCAAGCAGACACTCATAAGATACAAACACATGCCCTTATTCCAATGGAAAGACACATAAAAATTTTGGCAAACAGGTAACATGTCTCAATGTTCTTCAAAGACCACCAGGAACAAATCTGTGGGCAATCAAGTTGGATTTATACTGGATACAGCAAGGGAGATCACAGAGCATCAGGGGCCGTGGCGTCTCTTGTGATGTGTTAGAACATATACAGCAAGCAGGGGGTCCCCAATCTCTGGGCTTGGGCCGGTATCTCCTGTCAGTGCCAACATTAGATTAGAAATAAATGTAATGTACTTGAATCATCCTGAAACTATCCACTCCCCCCACCCCCAGTCCATGGAAAAATTGTCTTCATGCAATCAATTCCTGGTGCTAAAAATGCTGAGGACTGCTGACATACAGGATGTGGACTTTGGCTGGGTGATTTTGAGGGGCATCTATGCAAGACTGCTTCCCTGATAGCTCAGCTGGTAGAGAATCCGCCTGCAATGCAGGAGAACCTGGTTCAATTCCTGGATCAGGAAGATCCGCTGGAGAAGGAATAGGCTACTCATTCCATTCTTGGGCTTCCCTTGTGGCTCAGCTGATAAATAAACCACCTGCAATATGGGAGACCTGGGTTTGATCCCTGGATTAGGAAGATCCCCTGGAGAAGGGAAAGGCTACCCAAACCAGTATTCTGGCCTGGAGAATTCAATGGACCATGTAGTCCATGGGGTCACAAAGAGTCGGACTTGACGGAGTGACTTTCACTTTCACTTTCAAATGCAAGACTGGCTTACTTTGATAGGGTGTTGTGAGGAAGTGGGGGCATGTCTATGACTGGGCTTCTCAGTGAGTCTTCCCTTTAGGGAGGGCAGACTAGAGCGAGGATACAGTCGTGATTGGAAAGAAGCAGCGGTCACTGGTATTAGCACCGGGAGAGGTTTGGTACATGGTGAGGGGCACAGTGTATTCCTGGATCAGGAAGATCCGCTGGAGAAGGAATAGGCTACTCATTCCATTCTTGGGCTTCCCTTGTGGCTCAGCTGATAAATAAACCACCTGCAATATGGGAGACCTGGGTTTGATCCCTGGATTAGGAAGATCCCCTGGAGAAGGGAAAGGCTACCCAAACCAGTATTCTGGCCTGGAGAATTCAATGGACCATGTAGTCCATGGGGTCACAAAGAGTCGGACTTGACGGAGTGACTTTCACTTTCACTTTCAAATGCAAGACTGGCTTACTTTGATAGGGTGTTGTGAGGAAGTGGGGGCATGTCTATGACTGGGCTTCTCAGTGAGTCTTCCCTTTAGGGAGGGCAGACTAGAGCGAGGATACAGTCGTGATTGGAAAGAAGCAGCGGTCACTGGTATTAGCACCGGGAGAGGTTTGGTACATGGTGAGGGGCACAGTGCCACTTCTTTGGTCTGTGCTTGGAATGATGTCATGGTCTTGTCTCACTGTGTCACGCACTCAGATGTGTTTGTCTGATGTTGGTCTTCTGTGAGATGACTTATGTCCAACAAGAGAATAACACAGCCATATGGTGAGCACCAGCCCAGCTAGAGGATCAGAATGTACGTCCTAGGGTATGATTGAAGGGGATCTGTCAAGTGTTTACTAATATAAGGGATTTTTAATCCCCTGTAATTTTTGAAAGCATTATTTACCAGCACACAAGAGAGTTGAAAAGTTACTTAAGAATATACAAAAATAAATAATTCATGTTCTTCCGTTCATTCCTCATTCACTCACATCTTCTACTCAGAAATGATTGCAGTTAGAAATTTCTCATTTTTTCTTCCCAGAAAAATCTATCTGTTCATTAATGAATATTGTTATATCAATAAAAGAGCTCAGGCCACAGCCTGGGAGAAATTATTGCAAATTCACGTATCTGATAAAGGACTTGTTTTAAAATGCACACAGAACTCTTAATCTCAACAAACAATAACCAGTAACCTTTTAAAAATAAAGTCTGAACAGACACCTCTTCAGAAAGACATAACAATGGAAATGCATATGAAAAGATGCTAAACATCTTATGTTTTTAGGAAATGTAAATTTTAAAATGACAGTAATGTATCATCACACCTATTAAAATATCAGATCAGGTGATGCCAAGTGCTGACCAGGATATGGTGCTGCAGAAACCCTTGCTCACTGGGGCAGGAATAGGAAGCAGGGCAGCCGCTAGAAATGAGTCAGCAGTTTCTTATGAAGCTACTCAGAGACTCTCCATCCACTCTGTTCATCAATCTAGTACTTGTTCAACTCATCTGAAAACTTATTTTTGCATAACCCCCTGAAAAACTTATTGATAGAAGAGCACCCCTTAAGTGTGGGCTGTGTATGGTGACTTCCTTCTAAAGACTATAACGTGGAAAGTGGGGAAGTAAAAATAGAGGTTCACAAGGAGAAACCTGGGAAATGCTACCTTAACTAGGTGATGAGGTGAACTTATTAGTGATATTCGAGTGGACAGTGTATACCCTTGGTGACTGGAGACTGTCACTCATCTCTGTGGTCCTCTTCCCCAAAACCCTGTGCCCCAGTCAAACCGCAAGATGTTCTACTATGTCTCTGAGCAGTACTCCCCAAAACATCAAAGTCATCAAAAACAAGAGAAGTCTGTGTGACTGTCACGGCCAGAGGAGCCTGAAGGAGACACGATTCCCAGACTTAATATGTGTCTTTGATGGGATCCTGGATCAGGTTAAAGGAAAACTAATGAAGTTTGAATAAATTCAGGAGTTCAGTAACACTGTATCAATATTGGTCATTAGCTGTGACAAATGTATGAGGGTGGTATAAGATGTTCCCATAGAGACACTGAGTGTGGGGTATATAGTAACTCTCTACTAACTTTGCTACTTTTTTGTAAATTGCAAACTATACTAAAATTAAAACACATTTTAATATCAACCAGAAACAAACAGGGAGTGAAGACTCAATTACTGACTCAGAGATTTCCAGGGTCTTTCATCAGTGAGCTGCAGAGAGGAGACAGAGAGAGAAAAGATGGAAACCTGAGATACAGGGAGGGCTCCGGAGTCTCCTCTCCTCTAATCCCTGCCTAAACCCTGAGCCTGACCCCAGAGCTGCTCAGAAAGCACCCCCTCACCCGCTCACTGGACCAGGGCAGCCATCTCTGTCTGACTCAGACCACAATGCATCCTCTGCCTTCCCTGTGCAGAACTGGAGAGGAAAGAGTGGTCGTGCCCCCGTGTGGCCACAGGGCTGATGACTGGACACCTTTGCTCCCCTTTGACCTCCTTGCCAGAGACCTGCCCAGGCTCTCCTTGGGCTCCCAGCAGTGGGTGAGTGCTGTGCACACAAGCTGGTGTCCATCCAGTGTCAAGTTCAAAGTGTGAATTGTTATCCACAATACACGCTGACATGGATGTTTCTCTCTACTTAGCAACCAAAGACTTTGGCCTCAGAGGGGATCAGATATCAAGGCTGTAAAACCTGGTTCCCAGATCCAGGGTGGAGCTCACAAACATACAGGGTGTTCTAGTTATCAAGGGATGAGACCTTGAACCCCAAGTTCTTGTCACTTCTTCCGGCCACTGATAAGGCTATAGACTCTTCCTCCAGGGAATGAACTCTGGAACCTCTATCCCTGGGATGGGGTGTAAGAGTTGGGGGGTGAGGAGGAGGAGGAGGGGAAGGGAGAAGGAGGAAGAGGAGACTCCCTAGAAATATGGGGAGGCTCCTGGAGAAGGAGGAAACAGTGACATTATGGGATGGAGGCCACAGGAGTGGAGGGGAGGAACCAGAGAGGAGAGGTGTGAGGGAGGGTCCTTAGTGGGCACATGTGCAGGAAGGTGGCAGTGTGTGGGGAGAGACACAGGGGCTTCTGGCCTGAGCGCTGGTAGAGGCTCTATTTTCCACCTGGATGATAATCACACAGTGTCTGCTCCATATTTTGCTGGGAAATTGTACTTATGGTTTTGGTATTTTTCTGTAATTACAGATATGACATGACTCAAATACACGTGGAAGAGGGAAAAAAAGAAAAAGAGAGAACAGAGGTGGTTAAAGGAAGTCCTCTCTTCCAGAGAAATACCCCCACCCCAGTCCCCACTCTACACCCCACACACATGATGCTGGGGGAGGGGGAGGGGCAGGGAGACTTAAGGAAGGCAGAGCCCATCCTCAGCCCACAGTCAGGGGCTTCTTAGACATCCTCTCTTTATGAGCTGAGAGGGCAGGGACCACTGTGCCAAATACACTGGCCCAAGAGCCTGGGGAAAAGACCTGTCCAGCTGCTGGCCATGAAGGTGCTTCCTGGAGCTCAAAGGACAGGATGTGAACCGGAGCCTGGAGGCCACAAGGAGGACAAGGAGATCAGTCATGAGTCTGGGCCATGGGTCCCCCTAAGATTTTCCTGAGACATGAAAAAGACATTCCTCCTCCCCAGACCTACAACACCATACCAAGGACACCAAGGGTGGACCCTCCTGTCCAAGCATCACCCTCTCCACCCTGTGAAACCTTCAGGGTGCCTTCTTCTCCTCCCAGGCCCCTAGCCTCCCGTCTCTTCACCCCCTTTATGGACCTAACAGAGAGAGACCTGCTGTCTGGATTCCACAGCCTGATCCCTCCACCTCCAAACCATTAAATTAAAAAGCTCTGAACTCCTGTACCCAAATCTACATTCTGGCCCCGAGGATGACCCAAGGTTTGGGGGCACGGGTCCCAGAGGGGAGGCTTCCCAGCGCCCCACAGGCTACAGCTGAGCCAGGCCGCCAGCTGCGCAGATTCAGCTGGTTCTGGACCAAACCCCTCCTCCCCCCGCCCCCCCAAAAGAAAAAAAAGAACAGATCGCTGCAGGCTTTTCCGAGCCCAATTAAGTGGCTTTTCCTAGCCCAGGTAAGTCTGGGCCGCGTGCGGCGAATTTGTCTTGCTTGGAGATCCTGCGCCGCAGCAAGCAGCCCCCTGCTCCTTCCCCTGCAGAATCCCCCTCTCCCAGATCTTGGTCAGACCCCGGGACCCTAACAGCAGAGTGCTTGAGTTCCTAAAGTCCCTACCATCCGAGCCTGAGAAAATTAGTCCGGGCTGGTCGGTAGAGACCCTGAAGCCAGGAATGGACCCTGATTGGCTTCTAGAAACCGAATACTCAATGGGAGTGAAAATTGGGATCTCGTCATGAGTATCCAGGCAGAAAGGCCCGACACAGTTTGAGAGCGGAGATAAGCGACCCTAAAACCAGGAACAATGGTGACGTTGATTGGCTTCTAGAAACCGGATACGCAATGGGGGTGAGAACTGGTACCTCGTCATGAGTATCCAAGCAGAAAGACCCGACACAGTTCGAGCGGCGAGAAAGTGAAACCCCGGGGAGGTGGGGAATCCCAGGAGGTTTGAGTTCTCCGCCCAGACCTCACCTTCTGGCCTAAGACCCTGAGAGCCTTACCCGGGGACCTGGGACTTTGCCCTGACCCCTCTCCTACTGCCTGGAGGACCCTGTAAGTCAGAAGTTTACAAACTTTCGGTTTCAGAATCAGTGTATGACTATACGACTTGGGACCTCAAAGAGAGTATCACTTATGTGTGTGATATCTGTGAACACTGGCCATATTAGAAATTGAAACAACAGAAATCGATAGATTCAGTTGTAATTAAAATAAATATTTTTATGAAAAATCTCTACTTTCAAAATGAAATAGAATAGTGAGAAGTGAGCCTTCTAGATTTTACATTCTTTCAAAAGTTTGCATTCTTTTCTTGTATGCCTCATTAGAAG
>SJYT01079251.1:77019-91070 GCA_006410635.1 Cephalophus harveyi | reverse complement strand
GCCTTGGGCAAGCAAGCTGCCCTCCTGGGATTTGGTTTTCTCATGTGTAAAATACAGAAAATAAAGCCTGCTATTTCATAGGTTCTTCTAAAGCTTAAAGGCAATAATGCATGAAGAGTGCTTTAAGGGCTTTCAAGAACTCTTTAAACACTCGTTTTAAGGGATTAAGAGGTACTACTATTGTAGCTCACTCGGTAAAGAATCTGCCTGCAGTGCAGGACACCTGGGTTCGATCCCTGGGTTGGGAAGATCCCCTGGAGAAGGAAATGGCAACCCACTCTAGTATCATTGCCTGGAAAATCTCATGGACAGAGGAGCCTGGTGAGCTGCAGTCCATGGGGTCGCAGAGAGTCGGGCACGAGTGAGCGACTAACACTTACTTACTTACTATGAATAAACTACTAATAAAATAGACATTGTACTGCAACAAACACTGGGATACATGCATCTGTTTCAATTATGGTTTTCTCAGGGCATACGCCCAGTAGTGGGATTGTTGGGTCATATGGCAGTTCTATTCCTAGTTTTTTAATAAATCTCCATATTGTTCTCCATGGTGGCTGTATCAATTTACATTCCCACCAACAGTGCCAGATGGGGACAGAGATGGGAGAGGGGACATATGTATACCTGTGACTGACTCATGTTGATGTATGGCAGAAACCAACACAATATTGTAAAGCAATTATCCTCCAATTAAAAAAAATCAAAAATAAATAAATAAGCTACAAGGATATTATGTACAGCATGGGGAATATAGCCAATATTCAATAATTGTAAATAGAGCGTAGCCTTCAAAAATTGTGAATCACTATGTTGTACACCTGAAACTTATATAACACTATACATCAACTATACCTTAAAAAATTATTTTAAATGAAGTCCTCTGCAAAGTAAAAGTAAAAATGCTGGTTATAACAGGCTATAACTGCTTCTAGAAAGGTGCCCATCTGTGGGCAGCCTTTCAAGCGGCTCCTCTTCAAAATCAACCCTCTGTCCTACATCATTGAGGCTGACCCTGCCACACACTCACTGCCTCCACAACAAAGTTTTTAAACTGAAATCCTAAATTTTATTTTATTTTTTTCTTAATATATATATTTTATTGAAGTATAGTTGACTTACAGTGTTTTAGGTGCACAGCAAGGTAATTCAGTTGTACATATACATTGTTTATATTATTTTTTGGATTGTTTTCCATTATAGGTTATTACACAATATTGACTATAGTTTCCGGTGCTATAGAGTTAACCTCTGTTGCTTGTTGCATATCTATTTTTTTTCTGAATTTTAGATATAGAAAGAGGAGGATTATACCTCAACAATTTAGGAAGAGCTTCTATTTAGGCTTTCCCACTGGATTTTGGAGGCAGGCATGGCAACCCTTTCCAGTATTCTTGCCAGGAAAATACCATGGACAGAGAAGTCTGGCAGGCTATAGTCCATGGGGTCGCAAAGAGTCAGACATGACTGAAGCAACCGAGCATGCACACACTGGATTTTAGTGTCTTGATCCATAATTAATATTCCTACTAGATTTATTTTGTTACTTCTTCTCCTTTAACATTAAACAATGATGATGTTTACATTAACCAGTTTGTCCAAGATGAAAATACAGAGAATCAAATTTAAAAGTTGGTAGACTCTGTTAAAAAGAAAACAGGCTTCCTTAACTATTTGTCAATTCTTTTGTAGCCATGAATTTATCATTAGTAACTGTGGCAGAAGGGGTGGTACCCATTAAATATTCCGCGTGCTTTTCCACATTTCTCGGGCTCCCTTACAGTTAGACAGCAACCACACAACTAAGTCTGCCCAAGGGACAATGAGTGCAAGGGCTGTGTATGATGTAGGAGCAGCGCAAGTTCTCCACTCCCTCTATTCCCCTTGCAGAACCTTCAAGGCCTGGTAATGAGATGGCTGCTCCATCTGATGGAGGGCACCTGAAACTGAGCCAGTGACAGACAAGAGCTACCATCAGACTTTGCATGAATGGGAAAGAAATCTCTGCTCTGTCAAGACACTAAGGTTTGGCATTTATTCATTACTTGCCAGTGAATCACTGCAGATGGTGGCTGCAACCATGAAATTAAGACACTTGCTCCTTGGAAGAAAAGCTATGACCAACCTAGACAGCATACTAAAAAACAGAGACATTATTTTGCCAACAAAGGTCTGTCTAGTCAGGGCTATAGTTTTTTTCCAGTAGTCATGCATGGATGTGAGAGTTGGACTATAAAGCTGAGCACCAAAGAATTAATGCTTTTGAACTGTGGTGTTGGAGAAAACTCTTGAGAGTCCCTTGCCCTGCAAGGAGATCAAACCAGTCCATCCTAAAGGAAATCAGTCCTGAATATTCATTGAAAGGACTGATGCTGAAGCTGAAACTTCAATACTTTGGCCACCTGATGCGAAGATCTGCCTCATTTGAAAAGACCCTGATGCTGAGAAAGATTGAAGGCGGGAGGAGAAGGGGACGATAGAGGATGAGATGGTTGGATGGCATCGACAGACATGAGTTTGAGCAACTCTGGGAGTTGCTGATGGACAGGGAAGCCTGACGTGCTGCAGTCCATGGGGTCACAAAGAGTCGGACACAACTGAGCGACTGAACTGAACTGAAGGAGATAAAGGTCCTGAAGGGAAGAAAAGTGTTCCCTATAAATTTAATAACTAGTTGAACCCTCAAGAATGTAGAAGGAGAGGAGTGAAGGGGAGTTAGGGAATCTGTTTGAAGACACCATAGCAATGACAACAACGTTTTGAGAGGGTAACAGGTAGGGAGGGTAGAGGTCCCTAGGCGGCAGGAGGAAATAAACTGCAAGAGGCAGATTTTTTTTTCCCTTCTGTGTTGAATAAACCAGTTCTGCCTAAGACCAACCTCTTTTTTCTTTTCTCAAACCTTGGGCTGATAATGGCTCAGCAAACCAGTACTCATATTAATTGTTTTTTGGCTGGGGATGACACACCTTGGCCATCCTCTCAAAAATGCATATTGTGGGAGAGGGGCCTGGCGAAACTCCCTCAGCCTTGAGATGTTTCTTTATCTGATTAGAAGCTAGCTAACAGACATAAAATGCCTTGGCACTCTTTATGTTCCCTTCTGATGTCTATGTTAGAAGCTTTCCCTATATCTGCTATACTTTATTAAAACTTTGCTACACAAAAGGCTCCAAGTAATCAAGTCTCGTCTCTGACCCTGGATCAAAATCCTCTCTTCCAGAGGTCACGAATCCTGGCATAACACACAGCTCGCAGTAGCAACCTTTCACTTTTGTACTTAGAATCAGGCATGTTTTGGCCTAAAAGCAGGTTCTATTTCAATCACAGAGATTATTCTAAAACAAACAGAGGACACCTCTTTAAGAGCTCGTTTTTATGTGCTGATATTTAATATGTTGTTTACACTTGTTAGTACAGAATTCTATAGCACAAGGGGAGAGTAATGCAAGAGAAGCATTACCTCCCTATATAATACTTTTAGTTTCTCCCCACTGCCCTCAGGATAAAGTCCAAACTCCATAACACACCACCCAAGGCACCCGTCCCCTGGCCCCCACCACCCCATCTCCTTGGCTTTATCTCATGTCCACTCCCTGTCTGGAAGTATTCCCAGTCCCCTGAGACAGGCTAGCTTTTTCATGCTTCCCAGCTTCTTGCACACATCCTTTCCTCTCTCCCTTATCCTCTTCTCCACCTAGAATTTCATCACTAAGATGCAGCTGATATTTTTATTCCCAGCACCTAGCATAGACAGACATAGTGTAAAAAAAAATTTGCCTGAGGAATAAGTGTACACTGCAGAAAAAGTGTGAATATAGAGTATCTCACCCAAACCTTTATACATACCAGGAGCTAAGTAACCATTTGTTCAATTAATTCTGAAACTCTTAATACTTGGCTCAGTTATTGGTTGAATAAGAAGGAATTCTCTTTGGCTGTTCCACTAACATTCTCAATAACCACAAAGGAGGAAAACTAACTCTGCAATTCATGTATTTACCACAACCCATCCCTGAGTCTCCAATGGAGTCCAAGTTTTAAAGACCAAGTAATGCAATAATTCAGCATCTCTTTAATAACTAAAAGAAAATGAGGTGGTGCTGTTTGCTGTTGTTTTAGGACTTGCTTCTCTGGGAGGGGAGTGGGTTGGAAAATATTTTTTCCTGAAGATAAGATAAATATAACTTAAAAAAAAAAAATCAAGCAAGAAGCAGTTTTGCCAAAGGCCCAGAAGATTGGTAGATGTTGTAAGATTAAAAACAAGCCAAAAGATAAAAAACAAAGGCTTCAGGGCAGAAAATTATATTTTAAAAGAACTTACTATTTCTGACAATGTAGGAATCAAGGAAACAGGCTGTGTATGAGATGGTGATGATGGCCAGATAAAGGCAGAGGGGATAGGAATAGATAAAGAAGGAAATTATATTAGAGAAATTAAGAAGAAAAACTAAATAGGATCTAATTGTTAATCCAAATGATGGCTAGTTTGGAAAACAATCAAAATTCTGCATTGTGTTTTAGAATTAATCTGTTCAAGTTATTTATCTATTTCACTTGAAAATAACTTTTCCCAAAGGAATAACTTTAACCATGTTCCTAATTCTAGAGGAATATATACGGTCTTTTCTTTTGCTTGAGTTTATCAGAATTCAATTAATGTGGTCACAGTCAGAAAAACCAACCTTCCATAGCAAACATAATTTGAAGCTTTTAAGGAAAAAACATAGTTCTCTACAACCAAAATTTTAATAAATATAATTTGCTACAATGAATACTCTTCATCTTAAGGATTCAAGGCCGAAGTCTCTGGAACTAATAAAAGAACATTGCAGCATTACAGGAAAACTCTTAGCAATTGATTGAAACTCAAACTGTAGATGACAAGATGTTGAATAAGTCTCAATGTAACCTAAATGTTGGTAGGTGCTGTAAAGAGATTTTCTCATTGTCTTTTTTTAGCACCATGCCTCTGCCACCCGCCACACACACACACACACACACACACACACACTGTTCAGAATGCTTGCACCCTTTCACTTGTGCTCCTGATCATTAATCCTGGCTTCTGGTTTCAATTTTAAGAAAAGTTGAATTAAAGATATTTGGGGATCATTTCTGGGCTTCCCTGCTGGTTCAGGTATAAACAATCTGCCAGCAATGCAGGAGATGCAGGAGACTCCAGTTCGATCCCTGCATCAGAAGATCCTCTGGAGGAGGGCATGGCAACCCACTTCAATATTCTTGCCTGGAGAACCCCATGGACAGAGGTGCCTAGTGGGCTATGGTCCATAGGGTCACAAAGAGTTGAACACGACTGAAGCAACTGAACATACAAGGCACACACAGGGATCATTTCTAATTTTACACTGAATATGAGGTTTGTCAGAAAGGAGTCCAAGGAACTGGGTGTCTGGGAGAAAGGTGGTGGCATTCAGCCAGTCATGATTTATTGAGCAACCACTAGGGGCCAAAAGTGGAATGAAACGGAAATCTCTGCTATCTGGAGCTTACCTTTTAGGGTGTGTTGGGGAAGGGGAGGAAAACTAATCAACAAAATAAAAGAGTAAATCAGTAAAAATTAGAAGGGGTAGACACTATGGATGGAGAAGGATATTATGGAAGAAATAAAGCAGAGAAGGGGCACAGTGTTTCCAGGGGTGAGGGTGGCTGCTCAGTCCAATACAGTCGCCACTGGTCATATGTGACTAGTGGAATTCAAACTAGACTTCATGAAGTTAAAACTTCAGTTCCTCAGTTTGCACTCATTGAATTTCAAATGCTTATTGGCCACCATGTTGGACAGTGCTGATATAAAGATGTATATAGAATGTGTCCATCATCATGGAAAGTTCTGTCGGACAGTTCTGCTCTACAAAGAGCAAGGAGTCTAGTATTGCTGGAGTGGTTGAGCAAGGGAGAGGGTAAGAGATAACATCATAGAGTTTAAAGGAGCTGTACAGGAGCTTGATGGCCATTGCAGGAACTTTTTTTCTGAGATATGAAGTCTGGAGAGTTTTGCCATAGGAGTAACTTGATCTGACTTGGTATTTAAAAGAATTACTTTGGGTTATTTTTTTAAAGTAACACAAATAAAAGATGACCAAAGGTGTACAAGTGTGGCAGTGGAGGCAGGGACAGTGTGGAACATGCTCAGGTTCTGCACAAGCTCAGAAGTTAGTACCAACAGATTCTGCTGGTGAGAAAGTAGTGGAGTATGTCATGATAAAGACTGTGATTAAAGGAAAGAAGTCAGTGTTTGTGGCATGGGAGAAGCTAGGGTCAGTCGTACACTGATTTGACTTTGCAATGACAATAACACAACTGAAAATGAATGTCCAGTGGACATTTGGGGAAGTAAGAGCTCAGATGAGAAAAGGACCTGAGTATAGATATGATATTCATCAGCATAGGGGTAAGAGATGAAATAGGAATGGAGGTGGAAGAGAAGATTTCTAAAGTCTACCCTTGAAGAACAACTATGAGAGGAGTATTGGTAAGACAAGGAGACAAATAGAGTGTCAGCAGTCAAATTCAATAGAGATGCCAGAACGTTGAAGAGAAATGATGATGCCCAAGGAATGGCCACAAAATTTGGGAAGGCACTGATCTCTAAGAGTGCAGTCTCTACTAATTACATGTGTGTATTGGAGATGGGGAGGGCCACAAGTGAGGAATCTAAATAGAAATGGTCTCAGTGAGAACAGAAGAATGGGGTGCACCACTGTTAGTGAGAAGAGAAAGTACAATAAACTTTGGCATTTCTCAGAACTTACAGGTCGTTTCTAAAACAATCATTTAATTTGGTCCAGCCACTACCAGTGTCATTTGTGTTCAACATCGTCTCGTGACAAAATGAATACACTTTTTAATGGTTCAAGTTAATTTAGGCCACAGGGCAAGAAAAAATTTTTTTATAAGAAGTAGTTTTAAGAAGGGAAAATACATGTATTAGGATTTGTTATTCTCATCCTTCTGAGATTAGGTAACAAGAAGCCACTTTTAAAGGTAGGTGGTGGGGGGAACCCAAGTCTTTGTGCTAACGGTGAATTTCAATTTTCCTGCAATTCTGATGGAGAAGGAATAATCAATATTGGTACTTTAAATGTGGGCAAATGGGGTAAACACTAGAAAAGCAGGCTAAGGAGAAAGCCATAGTGCTTTGAGCTCCCCTCCTCCCAGGAGCCTGGTTACAAGGTGGATAGGAAAGTCCAGGGACTCATGATGGCAGGCAGTTGCATTTTCCTGGTAGGATTTCAGAAACAAGCTAATCTAGACTAAAAAAAAATTGAGATCCAAAAAGGAACTTCATCCACCATCAATTCCAGTCTCCTAGTTAGCTGAGGAAGTACTGAGGCCCAGAGGTTAAATAATTTGCCCCAAATGATTCAGCTTTTAAAAAGGAACTTCATCCATCATCAATTCCAGTCTCCCAGTTAGCTGAGGAGGTACTGAGGCCCAGAGGTTAAATTATTTGCCCCAAATGATTCAGCTTTTGTTGTTGTTGTTTGTTGTTGTTTAGCCACTAAGCCACCAGGCTTCTCTGTCCATGGGATTTTCCGGGCAAGAAAGAATACTGGTGTGGGTTGCCATTTCCTTCTCCAGGGGATCTTGCAGACCCAGGGAAGGAACCAGCATCTCCTACACTGGCAGGTGGATTCTTACCCTCTGAGCCACCAGGGAAGCTCCAAAGATTCAGCCAGCCAGTTCTCTGCAAAGTCAGACCTAAAAGCTGGCGGGGTGGCGCTGATTCTGGGTCCCCAGCTCTTTTTCCTGCGTTGTTCTACTGGCTGTGTGAGAATAGGACTCTCCTTTTTTTTTGGTTATTGTTCAGTCGCTAAGTCATGTCTGACTCTTTGACTCAGTGTAGCCCGCCAGGCTCCTCTGTCCACGGCGATTCTCCAGGCAAGAATACTAGAGTGGGTTGCCATGCCCTTCTCCAGGGGATCTTCCTGATCCAGGAATTAAACCGGAGTCTCTTGCATTGCAGATGGATTTTTTTTACCAGCTGAGTTACAGTATAGAACTCTCTTTTTAAGACAGACAAATGGAAGCAAATTCTGCATTGGCGTTCTACTATCTGGATGGGGAGATGAATGGGAGCTGGAGTGGGGTTGGGGGTGTGGGGAGGAATTAGTGAGATTTGAAGAACCCTACTGGGTTTGATGACAGAATATTGGCTTACAAATGCCTTGACAACAGGCTTTCTGAAATCTTCCCTGGTGTTGAAACTGCCTTACTTGTCATGCTCATCAGCACACAAGTGAAACTCGCAAGGTTGCCTAGTGTTCGTTTCACTGACTTCTGGGTACTAACTCCTGGGTATATTTCTATAAAAATCTTATCCCCAGAGTGGTAGACTTGCGGAAAGGCAAGAGGAGGGATGTAATAAATAATAATTCGAGCTGGGGTATGGGGGTGACTGCAGGCAGAGGGGACTGGAGGAAGAGTGACAAGCTAGACCGGACCTGCGTTGCTCGCAGGGCTTCCGGTTGCTAGGACCGCCAGCGTCCTTGGCTACCGCTCGCTAAACTAGCAGCTCTCCTCTGCTGCGACCACTCCGGCGCTTCGCGGACCGCGCCACCTCGCGCCAGAAGGAGAAATAGGAATCGCATTTCCCTGCTTCCCTCGGTGCGGGTCCCAGTGAGGAATCAAAACTGCGGGACTTGGCAAAGCAGTCACCCGGAGGCCAGTCCTAAGAGCCTCCCGCTGAGGGTTGTACAAGGAACTAGAGAGGGGGCGAACCCCGGGGGTCTTCCCCTCTGACTCACGTTGTACTCCCTCAGCCAGGACTCTAGCTTGTCCTGCAACGATCGTAACGCTTCGTTGGAGACTAGTCTCCTCAGGTTGTCTGCCATCGCTCGCTCTTCCGCTCGGCCCGCTCTGGGAGACGGACTCGTGGACCGCGGGGTGGTGTGGCGGGAAAGGTGTTCTCTTCCTGAGGAGCTCAGAGCGCGGCTGGTGTTTCCATCCTCTCCCCTCGGGTCGGACGGGGCAGGGTTCGAGAAGCCGGGGGGAGGTGCCCTGGGCCACAGCCGCCGCGCCTCATTCGCTGCCCCGCGCGCGGTCTCCCGGCTCCCGCGCGGCCGCCGGGAGCCAGGACAATAAATACCCAGGCGATTATTAAACAAACCTTGACGTGAGCGCGCGCCAGCTGGGGACGCGCGCGGCCCGTTTCCTGGCAACGCTTGCGCCGCCACCCAGGCCCAGCCAAGCGCACTGCCCGCCTGCAGCCCCGCCGCCCCGCATCCTTGCTGCCCCCCACCCCAACCCGCCCGCGGGTCCGGGGCTATTTCACATTATATACAAATATTGAATCACTATGCTGTACATAATGTATTATTTTAATTATATGTCAACAAAAAGAAAAAAGAAAGAATATAAAGAGAACACACATTTTATCATAGTGCAATAACAATTGCTAAAGTACAAAAAATAAATATTCATTACTGACTTTCTTTAAAAAGTATAAAGAATGAGGAAGGCAATGAAGAAGAATCTTATAGATTTCTTAACTTAATGCACATTTTTATAGGTAATTGGAATCTTGGAACAGTCTGATTTACTTATTAATAAAAACCAAGTTGTAATATTTGCTTAGGTCAGATTAAGGGTTAAATCCTACTCCTTGCTGTTACGCTTTAATTAACCTCTCAGTTCAGTTCAGTCACTCAGGTCTGACTCTTTGGGATCCCATGAATCACAGCACACCAGGCCTCCCTGTCCATCACCAAAGCCCAGAGATCACTCAAACCCGTCCATCAAGTCGGTGATGCCATCCAGCCATCTCATCCTCTGTCATCCCCTTCTACTCCTGCCCCCAATCCCTCCGAGCATCAGGGTCTTGTTTATATCATCTTGCAGGCCTGTGTGCTCAGTTGCATCAGTCTTTTGGGACTCTTTTATGACTATAGCCTGCCAGGCTTCTCTGTCCATGGGATTGTCCTGGCAAGAATACTGAATAGGTTACCATTTCCTTCTCCAGGGGATCTTCTCAACCTAGGGATCAAACAGCATCTCCTGAGATGGATTCTGAGCCATCTAGGAAGCCCTTATATCATCTTACTATAGTTCCTACTTCACAGTGAAGTGCAACACAGTGCTTGACATGTTATAACAAATGTTATAAATTTGCTTCCTAAATGCTATGATCACTATTACTACAAGTGTACAATAGGTCACAGTACTAATATTAAACAGAGAAGCGTAGGTTGGAAACATATAAAGCAACAATAGGGCTGCTGATTGAGTAAATTATACAATGGAATGTTTCACAATAGAAATCTCATTGAACAGCTAGTATCTAAGAATTATTTCTATATAATGTTAAGTGAATAAAGCAGGTCTCTAAATTATATATATTGTGCTACACCATAAAACATGAACCCAAGGCATGATTATGGATGATTTTAATTAGTTCCTTTATACTTTTCCAATTTTTCAAATTTCCACCATGAACCCAAACTGCTTTTATGAAAACTTACTCAGAAATAGCTATCCAAAAACTTGACCACCTTCAGAAAACTGTAACTCAGAATATTTATATTTAAGCCAACTCAGAATATGCTTTGACCAAATTTTCATATTACTCATTTAATAGACGTATAGAGTCTTAGGATAGAATGAGTCTGAAATCACTTTAGAATATGCTGCTGCTGCTGCTGTTAAGTCGCTTCAGTGGTGTCCAACTCTGTGCGACCCCATAGACGGCAGCCCACCAGGCTCCCCCCTCCCTGGGATTCTCCAGGCAAGAACACTGGAGTGGGTTGCCATTTCCTTCTCCAATGCATGAAAGTGAAAAGTGAAAGTGAAGTCGCTCATTCGTGCCCGACTCTTAGCGACCCCATGGACTGCAGCCCACCAGGCTCCTCTGTCCACAGGATTCTCCAGGCAAGAGTACTGGAGTGGGGTGCCACTGCCTTCTCCTACCTGAACTTATCTCTACAATACTTGACCACCACAACTAGATTCAAGACCCTTCAGGTTTCCCAGTCATTTCACGCACCTCTTAGTTTCCATAGAGCTCTGGAGCATGGTTGTCCTTAGCAAGAACTTGATGCTTACTAATAACAAGCATAACTCTCAAGTACTCAAAACAAAGGAAACGTTTTACATACTCATTCATTATTTATCCCCCTAAAACTTCCAAAACAGGATCTCAGATCGCTTACACTAAAAGGTTTGTAGAAAACATCTTTGTTAGATTTAGAAAAAAATTAATGAAAAAAACAAATATGCCCCCAGTTTAAGGCTGTGTACTAATACTGAGCCTTATTTTCTATTTGTTTTGGGGCTTTGTGGCAGTGAAGAAAAAAAGGAAACTGGGTGGTATGATTACCATTTGATTTTTAAAGTACACATACCAATTCTTTGAATGAAAGCACATTTTTTGATACCAGTTCTTAAATATGTTTATTCCTTTCCAAAGAGTGTAGAATAACAGATGAATGTGTCCTTAATAACCTCTCCTTTGTAAAGAAAATACAGAAGGAATCTTCATGTGACTTTCTTGTGGTCACCTTTGATCAATGCCAATGGGGGTAACACTAAAACACATGGCATCAAAGAGAGGGCCAAGCAATTGACACCCCACTTCTTAGCTCTCTGGTGACGTTACTTGATACAAGCTTAGAACTTCCATATCTGTAGGAATAAGTAGATATCCTCATAAGTGCCCTTAATGATGATCCCTTCCTTAGCACTTTTTATGGGCGCAGGATGGCAATCAATTTAAGAGAGAGAGAGAGCCTGGAATGCAAACAGTAGACGTTGCTGATTAAAGAAGAATCCACATGCTTCAAACTAGAAGCATGCACTCAACAAGGTTGAGATTCTGTTTTTAAAGTCTCTCTTTCTCTCTCTCTCTCTCTCTCTATATATATATATATGTATATATATATGATAAAGGAAGTGTTACCCTCAGTCGTGTCCAACTCCTTGAGACCCCATGGACTGTAGCTCGCCAGGCTCCTCTGTCCATGGGCTTCTCCAGGCCAGAATACTGGAGTGGGTAGCCATTTCCTTCTCCAGGGAAACTTCCCAACCCAGGGATCAAACCGGAGTCTTCCACACTGCAGGCAGATTCTTTACCGTCTGAGCCACCACGGAAAAGTGAAAGTGAAAGTCGCTCAGTCTTGTCCGTCTCTGCGACCCCATGAACTATACAGTCCATGGAATTCTCCAGGCCAGAATATTGGAGTGGGTAGCTGTTCCCTTCTCCAGGAGATCTTCCCAACCCAGGGATCAAACCCAGGTCTCCCACATTGCAGGCAGTTTCTTTACCAGCTGAGCCACAAGGGAAGCCTGAGCTACCAGGTAAGCCATATATATATACTTCCTTTCACGAAAGGAAATATATAAGTAAAGGTTCTAGTTGCAGAATCTTTTGATGCTCTAATTTTGTTCCTATTTATTTTAGGATATTATCAAGTAGGCATTTATTTGGGAATAAAAGAAAAATCAAATCTTTCTGGTACACTATCAGATTATCTTAGAGAACTTGAAAGAACAATAAATTTGAAACATGGATACTCTTGTTTTATCTCACACTCTTTCAGTTAGTGGTTTCTCATGACTTTACATGTCTTTAATTATTCTGAGCCTCACTTTTCTTCCATCTACATAATGAAAAACATGGGCTTGATGAGCTCTAAGATCTCTTGCAGTTCTGACATACTTTAACATTGTTTTTCCCTTTTTTTTTTTTTTTTTAACGTATTGGTTATGGTTGAGATTGAGCAAATCTTGCTTGTTGTCTCAATTTCTGGTTCACAGTTCAGTTGAGGTCAGGCCTTGATTCTGAGAGTGTTAGCCAATCATTAAAAGTTGAATCTCTTTTTGGCATACAATTTATTCTGCAGGGTTTCTGAAATAACTACTAGAGCTAATCTCCAGGAAATAAACATGGGGTTTCTACAAAGTTGCACTTTTAATAAATTTAAACTCAGCTCAAACAGACAAAATCTTCCTAACTCCCCCACTTCCACAAAGCTCACTACTCTTTTCTTTATGCTTTGTCTCTCTAACTTTAGAAATCTTGATATTGTTATCCTACTATATTAAACTTATTTGTCTGCATCCTATATAAGCTTGTGAGTTTCTTAAAGAAAAGGGCAAAGGTCTATTTAGTTTAATATCCTCAGCACAGCAAGTGGCACATTCTAAGCCCTCTATAAATGTTTGTTAAACTATTAACAAAGACAGAAAGAAGTAAAAGAAAGAAGAGAGGAAAGCAAAGAAGGAAAGAAGGCAGGAAGGAGATGACTGGCTGCTTTATATCTGAGGTCATAACCCCATAGAGGTAGAAGAGCAAATTTAATAGCCAGTTGGTTGTTCTTAAAGCATCATAATTCTACCACCCAGCCAGGAGCCTTTTTTTCTAGAGAAGTGTAATGAGTCAAACATCTGGACGGAATAGACTTTCTGAAAGTTCTTACTTTTGTCCGCTTTGAATTTTACCTGTATCAGTTAGCTGGAGAGATTTTTAATTAGGGATTTTAGGAAGCCAACAAAAGAGCAACCAAAGCCCTCAGTATAGCAAGAGCTGGGTGTGTTTTCTGATGCTTGTATGTAAGAAGCTTGTATGCAAGGAGCTCCAAGGATATACAGTGGGATCCTCATCATAATTTCCACTGGGGACAGTTGCAAACCCTCAGCGAATGTGGCTAAAGGCATAATCTGTTCTGCTCTGGGCAGGCTTCTCTTTAGGCTCCCCAGTCCTTTCCTGTGTGTGCCATGCTATCCCTCTCCTACAGCTGTCCATGTTAGTCCTTTAGGTCAGGGCCTATATTACTATTTGAAGAAAATCTTTTAGCTTTTGCTGACCCAATTGTATGTGATTTCCTTTAAATTTAGTGGTGGTATTAAATTTTTACTGGTGGTATTGTCAAGGCACTTTGTCTCTATGTATGAGATAGGTTGGCAAAACCGAGGCAGGGCTGCTAGTCTTAGAAACTGGGGTATTACAGATTTTTAAGATACTTATCTGGGGAGGCCTTGCAAATAGCTGTGAAAAGAAAATAAGTGAAAAGCAAAGGAGAAAAGGAAAGATA